>CM075207.1:1351498-1428566 GCA_037577465.1 Liposcelis bostrychophila | reverse complement strand
ATATTACACTAGAGCAAGTTTCGGTGTTGCCCTGATTTTCAAGATTTTTGCACTATTTAAAAAAAAAAATTGTGTTTTTTTAGTCCGTCTTATCATCTAAATATTTCACTACAGCAAGTATCGGTATTGCCATGATTTTCAAAATTTTTGCACTATTTTAAAAAAAAAGGTGTTTTTTTTAACACTTCAGTCTCCCAATCTCCGACACGCATGAAGAGAACTATCTTTTCTTTCTCGTTTAGAATAACGTCGCATGCAACATTTTCGGAGAGGAGATCCCACTCCATGTCGTCGAGGATTTCTTCTTTTGATTGACGGTTCTTTTCTCTCCTCGTATTGCAACAATATTTGTAGAAGTGGACGCACACGTTCGTCCAAGTTAAATATCGATGCCATTTTAATCGCCTCTTTGTGATATTTGTAGTGCGTTAGGTCCCCGAACGCATGACGAATCAGTAGAGTCCATTCGCACTGTTGAATGGACTCTGTTTGAAGTCGTTTTGATTGAATGTGTTTTTTCACCGAAACATTTTTGTTTTGGTTGCTGAAGCATTTATGTGTTGGTGGATGATTCGATGTGTCGAAGAAAATTGAGATTCGAAGGAATGTCCTTATACAACTCATCGGTTGCGGCCTTATAGGCTGTATCGTATCACCTGATTGATTCTTTCCTTCACATTTTTGCAATAAGGAAGGAGAATCTTGTAGGTATCCTCTGGTCCACCATTGACTTCTACCGCTGGAATAAATTGCACCGCCATGGCTTTGAGACTCTTCGGTTTCCGCTTACGCATGTAGAGAGAGATATCTACTTAAGACGATCTCGATTCTTTACCTTTTCAGAATCATTATGTTTTTATTCATTTCATTATCATTACCCTGAGTATTACATTGAGTACTGGAACATCTTTCAGCCCCCTTACGTACTTTATCATTTTCTGTGCTGGAACATTTTTCAGTGTAAGCGGCTTGTGCAGCCTTTAAAGTTTGACGAAGATTTTGTCCTAGCACATTGAAGAATTCGATTAACGAAGAGCGAAAGTAGGCCCTTTCCTACTTTTCCACCTTCGTCGCATCATATTTTTCAGAGGTCAGACGGATCAACCGACGTACTCACACTGTCAAATGTCCTCATGCATCTCACCGTTTGCTGTCCTTGTGGCTGTATCGGATCACTTGATTGATTCTCTCCTTTACATTTTTGCAATAAGGAAGGAGTATCTTGTAGGTATCCTCTGGTCCACCGTTGACTTCTTCCGCTGGAATGTGCTGCACCGCCGTAGCTTTAAGGCTCTTCGGTTTCCGCTTACGCATGTAGGGGGAAATATCCACCATTATCTTGTTGAATTCAAGTTGAACATCCTCTATGTCAAAGCTGGTTGTACAGCCTCAAAGGTTTGACCTAGATTTTTCTTACATAATTTTAAAGTTTATTAGACACTTCGAAGTAAAATAAAATAAAATACTCTGTCATAAAGTAAAACACATATCCACAAGCAGTTCTAAAAAAAAAATACATATAAGCGTGAATAGTTCTACTTCTTTTTACAAGACCTAAATTTCACAATAGCTTTTTTTTATCTTCTGAGCAATCATGTTTGATTTACGATTGAGCTTTGAGAATTGTTTGACGCAAAATTTCTTTTTAAGCGTGCATTCCACCTCTGCACGATTTAAATTTCAATCGATTTCCGCAGTGTGAAGGCTTCGAAACCCCAACCGAAAATCTAGCAAATTTGATCTCAACAGTTATGGGAAACTCAAATATTGCTTCTATTTTGGGGCATCTTTCCCGTTAGGGAGTGATGCCTCTATTCTATATGTTAAAAGACTTTTCCATACCTAGGACCGAAAATAACTGAAGAGCAAGCGGGAAAAAGGATCAGAGTCCATGTTTTTGTTTTGACAAAAGCTAAACATACGATCTAAGTGTAAACAAAAACAATAGACTCTGATCCTTTTTCCCGCTTACTCTTCAACTGTTTGTAGGGTCGAAAATAACTATTTTCGGTCCAACCAAAAGGGTTAAATTTCAGTTTCCTCGGTATGAAAAATGATAATACTGTTTAATGTTACCTGCTCTTACTTCACTTCAAGAAAGCCATGACCAGTCAGTTCGAATGCTTTAGGCCTCTGCGCCGGATAAAAATTGATGGATTGTATTATCAAGTCCTTAGCCATTGGTTCCTTTATTTTTTCTTCTATTTTTTCTTGTATTATTTATTCTATCATGTTATTTCCCAGTGTTCTTGTAAATTCATCGCTTTGCCCCGTATGGAGCAATTTTCTTGTTATTACATTGAATGCCAGGCAACCAATGCTGAAAATATCCGACGCAATATACTTTTTCTTATGCAGTCGAAACTCTGGGGCTATGAAAGGTTTCCAACCATGCTCGGTGCTGGAGCAAATAAAAAACATTCAGAATCAAATAAAAAAAAAATAAAAAAAATGGGTTGACTGAATTGAAGTTCTTAACTATTTACAACTTCGAGCACTCTATTCATTTTTCGGGACCGATTTTCGGTTCTGAAGAGGACTGTCTTTTCTTTCTCGTTTTGAGTAATGTCGCATACCACTCAAGAATGGGTGCAACATTTTTGGTGAGAAGATCCCACTCCATGTCGTCGAAGATCTCCCTTATGATTGATGGTTCTTTTCTCTCCTCATAATGCAGTGATACTTGAAGAAGCGGACGCACACTTTCGTCCAGATTAAATATCGATGCCATTTTAATCGCCTCTTCTCGATATTTGTTATGCTTTAGGTCTCTGGCTTCAAAGATAAATAATTCATCAGAATATTACAGGAGCACACTCGTACTAGCAAAAAGGATTCAATGAAACTAACCTAAATCAATAAACACTGAGCTATTGATTGGTAAAGGTTAAACGCAACACGAATCAACAAAGAGCTAGCTCCACCGTCCGATTACAATTTTCAATTGAGCATAAAAAAGAAATTCTACTGCGGTTATTGCTAAATTTTCCATCGTATTTTTCGTAAAATAATACCACTCCATCATTTTATTCGAAATTTAACTTGCAATTAAGTAATTGTTTCAATGATTTTCGTAATTCTTTAACGAGCTGTACAGGAGATATGATTGCGGAATGTATTATATTGGCTCTAGCCGATAGGGATGAGTCGGTTTGCCTGTTTCGCAACTTCTGGATTTTCTTTTGATAATTCAGGATTCAAGACGGTAGACTGCACAACCTTAGTCTGTTCCTTGGTAATTAACACTAATATTCGCACAAACACACCTTATAAAGGGAAAAAAAATGAAACCATCTGCACTCTCCGACCGCTAAATCATGCTGACTGTAAATTAATACGCGGCCAAAATAAGGTTTTTAAAAGAGAGAAAAACTTACCAAACTTCACTAGATAACATTTTTATATTTAAAAATAACACAAAAACTTTGATATTAACTCGAGACCGAAGAAACCAAGACTGACGGATTTCGCGAACTAGGCGCTTTTTATAATAGCGCGAAATCCGTTGAGTTTTGGAATCTTTGTTTTTTAACCTCGACCTGATTACGTCAGATTTCCACTTACGCTTTCAGCGTGAGATTTGGAAATCTGACGAAATATCCAGGACTCTTTCGATATCTTTTCGAGGACAAAATATTACGTTAATTATCACGTAATAAAATTACCAAACAACCCAACCGACCCCGCCAGTGGTTTGTGGTTTGTGGTAAGTTCCTTGATGAAGTCTTCGTAATAATAGGTGTCTTCGTTATCCATCGTGCCAAAGAAAGATTTTAATATAGTTCCGGCAAGTTTGCTTCCGGTCTGATTGTCTTCCGACAGTCCTGAAAATAAATAATAAAAATTAAATCGCATTAATTAAAACATTCATAATAATATAGCTTAACCCTTAAACACGGGATACCGTAAAATTTTTCCCAAATTATAATTTTTTGAAATAAATTCAACCCATTGAAGACTCGTGCTACGAGTTTAAACTCGTAAAAACAGCCCAGATATTTCCAGTGTAGGCAATTGCCTACACTGTTATGAGGGTTAACCCTCATCACATGTGTTGAGGGTTAACCCTCATCACATGTGTTGAGGGTTAACCCTCATCACATGCAACTCTTGTGTCGGCTTTGTTCCACCAAGTCTATAAAATAACTATACAATTTTTAAAATATTTTAAAATATACCTTATAAGTACATTAATTCAAAAGCTTCGAAAATATCAATGATTTGAACCCCAAAAAAATGATTTAAATAACGACTGAAAAACTAAGAGGGCTCTCTCCAATCTAACGAATTTCTTTCTTCGATATAATCCTCCTTGAACTGCTTGGGATGATTTTGAACACAATCGAATTCTTTGAAGTCACTCGGTAAAACGTATCTTTGAATTTCTCTCTTTTTTTCTGTCAGATATTCTTTGATAAAGCAAGTTTCGGAAAAAAAGTAAATTTCGAGATATATCGCCGGATCCGGATGAGTTAAAACTAAAAATTTTAAAACTTCAATAATTACGTTCGCCGGTAAAGTAGGTGACTTCCGACTGCCATGAATATCGCAAGTTTTCTATAAGAACTTACAGTCTGGTTTATCGATTTTGAATTTGCCTCGACTTGTCCCAACAAGCGCTGGGAAAACCACGGCGTCCGGCATGTTCTCGGTCCCATTGAGTTGCTCTAATGATCTGATGAGGTTTTTGCCATTCGCAATGCTGGGGTAGCCATGCACGGACTTACACCCCATGTATTCGGGCTAGCTTTCGCTTCCGTCTGCCTCGTCCTGAAGTGCAGCAAAAGCGATCAACTTCTCCAGGTAAGGGACAAAATAATCCGACTTGCTTTCCTCCTTCACAGTCATCAACTTCCTAAACGAGTCCCTAATCGCGTTTTCACTCAAGTCCTCATTACACGCCAAAAAGACCTTGTTCATCTTTTCCATAATACACACACTGACACATGTGATCATGGCCGTTTGCTGTGCAATTTTATCTTTTAAATCAGTGAATTTTTTTTTTTTTTTTTTTTTTATTGTTCAAACTTACCTAATCTATTAAAAAACTGGATGTAATCCATAATTGTATCTGCATATTGCATACTATTTGCACACCTTAAAAGAAGTAAAAAGTTTGTAAATAATCGCTAAATTGCCTGTGCAAAAAAAAAAAAAAAAACGAAAAACCGCTGTGCAAAGAACGGAAAATGCCCCTAAGCAAAATTATATTGTGCAAACGGCCGCTTCCTGTGCAGTTTCATCTTTTACTCTTTGCACACCTTAAAGAAAAGTAAAACAAAAAGGATCCTTCCGGAATCTCGCTAAATCATACCGACTGTAAATTAACAAACAACCCAAACGACCCCGCCAGTGGTTTGTGGTTTGTGGTAAGTTCCTTGATGAGGTCTTTGTAATAATAGGTGTCTTCGTTATCCATCGTGCCGAACAAAGATTTTAATATAGTTCCGGCAGCAACAGTCCCTCTTGTGTCGGCTTTGTTCCACCAAGTTTATAAAATAACTACAATTTTCAAAATATTTTAAAATATACCTTATAAGTCCATTAATTCAAACGCTTCGAAAATATCAATGATTTGAACCCCAAAAAAATGATTTAAATAACGACTGAAAAACTAAGAGAACTCTCTTCAACCTAACGAATTTCTTACTTCGATATAATCCTCCTTGAACTGCTTGGGATGATTTTGAACACTATCGAATTCTTTGAAGTGACTCGGTAAAACGTATCTTTGAATTTCTCTCTCTTTTTTTCTGTCAGATATTCTTTGACAAAGGAAGTTTCGGAAAAAAAGTAAATTTCGAGAAATATCGCCTGATCCGGATGAGTTAAAATTAAAAATTTTAAAACTTTAATTATTACATTCGGCGGTGATCGTTGTAAGTTTTCTATGGTATTTTCTGTAATAATCCACGGGAAAAACGATCAAGGTCCAATATTTTTGTTGACATACCTTTGCCAAAGGTTAAACATAGTGTCAATAAATTACATTAGACCAAGAGCAAAGTGTCAATAAAAACATTAGACCTTGATCGTTCTTCCCGTGGAGTCTTCAATTACCAAAAAAAACAGAAGAAAAAAAGTGATTCTCTTGGATGGCATGTTACATTAAATGCAACGAAACGATTACTGTTTTTAGAACCCAAAGAGCTTTAACCAACAAACTTATATCTGCCAAGATTAATGTCATATCAGTTTCAAAAAAATTATACCCAGGAGCCTAATAATGCACATAAAGCCTCGTATTTATTTATTTCCGAGGGATTTTTCGACGCTGTCAAACTCCTTATGACATTTACAGGGATATGCCTTGTCATGAGGTTCATCATTTCTTTCTCCACTTGGTTTAGAATAATATATTGAAATAAAGAAAACATGATTTTTCTCAATAATAATAGTATATTCAAGGTGTTTCTACAATACTGTTGTTTTAAGGTGTTTTAAAAGCTCAACCTTGTTCAGCAAGTCAAAAAGTTGTTGGAAGTGGAGGTTCCATCGCCGATCACGGTAAACATGTGGGAACCGCCGCTAGAGAACATTTAGATAACTTTCCACCGGCGGCTGAGCATCTCAATCCTCATCTCTTTCCCCTTCGTTTTTAGTTTTCTTTTGGTCCACATCCATCATTTCTCTTTGGTCTTGCTCATCCTCTGCAAGCTTGTTTTCTGCGCCGTCCAGCGCTTTCGGTGTTTTCTCTCCTCTGAGGGTCTCTACATGGACTTCAAGAGTAATTTTTTTTTTCCAAGTCAAGTCCATCGTATGATCCCTTCCAGAACCGTTACATATTTTTTCCAATTTTCGGGTGTAGTTTCTCAAACTGATTCTCTGAGGCGTTCCACGACTTACATGTCATTTTTGGAATCTACATATTTCTCCCGGAGTCGATGTTTCAATTCGATTCAAACAAGTTCTATCGGGTTTAAAATGCAGTGATAGGGAGGAAGTCTTAATACGGTATGTCCTTCGTTTTTCTCTACTGCAATAATTCCATGGCAAAATTTTGCATTCCACAAAACTTATGTATCTGTAAAAATTGTGACGCTGACAATAATATTATGTTGTTATTTCGGCCTCTTTGTCGTGCTCTCGAACTTAATAGTACAATTCCTGTAATTCTATGCTTAGTATGCTTCTTCATGGAGGAGCTTGTTCATAAAAGGAAAAAAATTGTTTTTGCTCCCGAGAGTAATGAAAAATTATTAGAGCAAGTGATCCTGAGATCGTGCTTTTTTTTTTTTTTGCTGCTGCTTTAGTTATATTTACAGAAAGTAAATGATTGCAGTTTTTTTTCTTATGCTAATTAATAATTTTATTTGGACACGATTTTTTCCTGGTTATGCTTTCATAGTTTTTCCTTCTTTTTTTCCTGAGGAAAAAAGTAAAAATTGAAAATTAAAAATTAAAAATATACATACATATTGTGCGATTAAAAAAATAAAATTTTTAGTTACCATTAAATCAGTATCTCCTCTTCAGCCCATTGATCTAAAGTTGATTCCTTCTCACGAAGGGGTCAAGAATAATCAACGCCTCTTCTAAGGTGAAAGATGACGGGAGCAAGTCTCCGGCGTTGTCGCTGAGAACTTTGCCGTCTTCGTCGATCCAAAATCTGAATTTTTTTTTACCAGCTTTTTTTAACAGCTTCTTGAGGCGGTGGATTATTTTGCATCGTCCTTTGAATTTCATACCTGGTTTTTCTCCATTTTTCAAATTGGGAAAAGCTTATATTTCAGTCAATGATGAATTTTTGCCGTGATGATAATTAAAAATTTCACTAATAAAATGAATGCAATTTATTTAAAGGAAAATATTCAAGATATAAAACATCCCCCCCCGCTCTTCCCCTTGACGGGAACCGAACTTAACCTATTCCATCATTTTAGTCTTTTACTTTTAATATATATAAAAAAAAGGATCGATCGAACGTCGATATCTATTTCAGAATAATTTTGCCTAATTTATCTAACTTTCCTAACCAGACAAATGACCTTTTTTCAAATGCAAATTTTAACATTTGTTTTTGTTAATGTTCCTATAATATAGGGAGATTCAAAAAAAAAAAATCTTTTTCAATTAATTTTTTTAAAGATTAATATTACATTAAATGGGGTGAAACTTATACCAAATTATTCCTTATTTTTAGAAGATGTGGAATATCTAAAAGTTTTTCAATACGAGAGAAATTCGTCTTTAACAATTTTCACGGGATTAGTGACCGGAATTTCTTTAGCCGCGGCCGGCTAAATATCTCGGGTCGATGCCGATGCCGGTGCCGATGCCGATGCCAGCATTGAATCGGACCCCTTATCTTGAGTAAATTTGATAAAAAAGAATGGGATTTAACGTTTTTATTGTTTTAATCGAAATCTTGCAGTAAATTTGTAAATAAGAATCTGAATATAATATACTTCTTGAACATCTTAAAATCGGAATCTTGAAATAAATTTTATCAAATAGGAATCAGAATTGGCATGAGAACGACAGTCAAAGCAAAAAAAAATTCTAATTATGAAGTAAGCTGGAGGCTGGGTCGTGAAGTTTATTAATGGAATTAATTAATTAATAAAACGGCCCACGATTTGGTTGATAATTCTTTTATTCGAGCCTGATGGCCATTTCGGTTTATTAATTAATTAATTCCATTAATAAATTTCTAATTTTTTAATTTTATTTTCACAAGTTACTGGATCTGTATTGCAATTATCGGTAACTTTTTTTTTTTCTTTCTCAATTATTGTAGCTATACAATGCTTTTAAATCTGGTTTTTGGTTCGATTAAGAGTTCGGTTTTCGATTAAGAGACTTTTCTTAATTTAACTAATTAAAACACATTTTAGTTTTAATCCTGGTTTAATGTGGTTTTTTTGCGGTATCTTCATATTCCAATTTATTACTAATGTAACAGCAACTCTGTGACTGTCTAACAACGAAGCTGTTGACATAATGCCGAAATCGGTGTCCAAATTTAAAAAAATACGAGGCCAACGACTTGGCATTTGCAATCTTGGAAGCCAGAATGTCGTCGACGTTGTCGCGGAGTAGGTATTGGTAAAATCTGTTGCGGCGAAGTTTATTTTTGATGCGCAAAGTTCATTCCGTTTCGTCTATATGAAGACTTTAATTTTTAAATACGAAATAAAAAAAATAACATTTTACTTTGTGAAACAAAATATGCATAGAAGCCATTTTTTTAAAAAATAATTTCAATTTTTACCCTCAGTTGTGGGGTTTATTTAATACATTTAAAATTAAAGCAAACGACGTCATAATTTCAACATGGCTGCTTTAACGCCGACAATATACTTTTTAATACTTAAAAATCAGTTCAGGAAAAGAAAAGAAAAATCTTTCTTGTGGTGTGGTGCACCACATGAATAATGGGACAGGACAACACTTCCGCTAACCCACAGAGCAAATAAGACTACGTTTTATACACATGCTGCAGATTTTACAGTAAACAACATCCTGTAAAGAAAACACAAACTGAGTTAACTTATCAATAAATACCAAACTGTATATTTAAAAAAAAAAAAAATTAAATAACGGCTATGGTAATACAGCTAGCATAGGCATTCACATACAAGGGACATAATGGAACATTTCAGAAAACACACTCTCTCGTAAAATGAGTCGAAGAATTTACACTATTTAATACGCGGCCAAAACAAGGGTTTTAAAAGAGAGAAAAACTAACCAAACTTCACTAGATAACATTTTATATTTAAAAATAACACAAAAACTTTTGATATTAACTCGAGACCGAAGAAACCAAGACTGACGGATTTCGCGAACTAGGCGCTTTTTATAATAGCGCAAAATCCGTTGAGTTTTGGAATCTTTATTTTTTAACCTCGACCTGATTACGTCAGATTTCCACTTATGCTTTCATAGCGAGATTTGGAAATCTGACGAAATATCCAGGACTCTTTCGATATCTTTTCGAGGACAAAATATTACGTTATTTATCACGTATATATTTCTTTATTCTAAACTATTATAGGAAATATTGTTTAAAAAAAAAAAAAAACGAATTTACTTACGTACTTACAGGATAACAAGTTGAAAGAAAGATTTCTAAAGTCCTTTAAAAGTCCGCTGATACTAAAAAAAAAAAAAAAAAAAAATTTCATTGGTATAAGTTTCGCCCTGTTTAATGCAGTATTAACCTTTAAAAAAAGTAATTAAAAAATCTTTCTTGTAAAAACTAAAAAATCTTTCTTGTTTTCTCGAACTACAAAACGTAAAATGTCGATCGTCGCATCTACTCTATACACTCACCGTCGCTCTCTCTCTCTAACACTTCATTTTACTTTATTTCATTTTTCCTTCCAAAACAAGCCACTTCCAAACACGCCACACGGGACAAGAGACAGCAGAGCTTCTGCCCGAGGTCGGCCGTCCCGTCGGCACTTCTGTTCTGGGTGGTGAAATTACGTTCTGCAGATCAAGCACACAACTGCTGAATTTTTCTGTGTGAATTGTCGATCGTCGATTCTTTCCTCTTTCATACGTTTGTTTTTTCATCGTGCAATGCGGAAGATACTTTAACCTCTTCCGTTCACCGGTTTTCTTTTACCGCCAACCTATATTCCTCACATTTATCGCATTTATCGCTCTGCGGTTTTTTAAGTCTGAAAGTCGTCACAAGTAAAAACTTGACTTTTTTTTTTTTGTAAGGTCTATCCCGACAATTAAATTGTAATCTCCTCTTCAGCCCATTGATGAAAAGTTGATTCCATCTCAAGGAACGGGTCAAGAATAATCAACGCCTTTTCTAAGGTGAAAATAGAATGAAAGTTTACCATAAAGCTCGGGTTTTATTAACAATTCATCGGCGTCGCAACGGGTTCATCTTCGAAAAATATTTCCAGGATTCTCCATCGGCAAGGACCCGTCAGGATTTTAAACACCTTTCGCATCGTTCCTCTAATAATAACCTCTTCCGATTTCGAGGCACATTCGACGGGGATTTCGTTTGCGTTTTGTTGGCTTTTACGAGGTCGGAAATGATTTTTGTAATTTTTTTGGAATCAAAATCGATACTCCAATACGATAAAATCGTATTGGAATCATCGTCACAAGTAAAAATTTGACTTTTTTTTTTTTTGTAATGGTTAATTGCTTTATCAAAAACTTACTGGAATTTTTACTCCTTGTTCGCTGATTTCCGTTAACGCTTGACTCGAATCGCTTTTCGGTCAACTGTGAATGGTGATGTGAATTTAAAGCAAAGTGCGTACGTGGAGCTGGTTTATCGTTCAACTTGTAAATAAAACGAGCGGTTGACTAATAAAAGAGTCAGAAGAACAATATTTCATACGTGCTGAGTTGAAAACCCCCTAACTCCCCTACTTCTATCCCGGCAATTAAATTGCAATCTCCTCTTCAGCCCATTGATGAAAAGTTGATTCCATCTCAAGAAACGGGTCCAGAATAATCAACGCCTCTTCTAAGGTGAAAGTTGACGCGAGCAAGTCTTCGGCATAGTCGCTGAAAGCTATGCCGTCTTCGTCGATCCAAAATCTGAATTTTTTTGATACAAAAACAGTTTCTTGAAGCGGTGGATTATTTTGCATTGTCCTTTGAATTTCATATGATGTGATTCTGATATCTTCTCTTTTCCCGCCAATAACAAAAAGTCTTTCGAGTGATTACTATTCGTACTTTTATTTGTACGAAATTGTCTTTTGCTCACATATTTTTATGAAAATGCGATTCATAAAATAACGGCTCTTTATCAGGTTTAGTTCGCTATATGCCTCTTAATAAGTAAAACATGTGCAATTTTTAAATAACGTAATCAATATAGACGCGGAAACGTGAAAAACTAAAAACGCAACGGAAAAGAGCAATTGAATTTTTCCGTTTCCTTTGAAAAAAAAAAAAAATATAGCAGATAAAATTTTTTTATCTGCTCCTACCGAACCTATTCCTCCAAAACTGTCGTGTTTTTTTAAAATTTTTTTCCGATGTGTACTGAACAAATATGTAACGTCTAATGATTAATTCTAAGATATTGTCTTGCCTCAACTCATATCAAAGATAATCATACTACAAAAAGCAAAAAATCAACTAAAACTCGTATTCCCAATATTCAAAATCAGGAAGCAGCTAAAGAATTCGTAATTTGAATTTCAATACAAACAAACAAATGCTAGGTCCAAACCTTAGCTATCAAATTCATTTAAACCCATCATTTTTTCTGATGAAATCAGATTTAATTTTTTTTCATATGAAACCGACTCTGACAAAAATTAATAATCGAAGACATATTTAGCCGACAAGCGGGTTATCATATGCAGCTCCGTTTTGAGTTTCAATGTTAATAGTTTTTTCGAGTTTTCGTTTTGGAGCTTTTTTCCCGTTTTTCTAAGAACGGGTGTTGGAGAATTCGATTGAGTTCGATGTTCCTAGCTTCTTTAAACGTATGCTTCAAAAAATATTTAATTAATTAAAAGCACCGTGCAATTCCTTAAAATAATCACGCACCACAATATATCAATAACCAAAACAATAATTTTGACCTTTGGTTGACATTGTTGACCGTGATTTTTGAAACAGAAATAGATTTTTATATCCGTTCCGTGGAGTCTACATAGAGATAAGGTAGGCATCTTTTCAGTGATTCGTCTCGTTGGTATAATTTTTATTTTTGCTTCGATATTAATTCAGTTCTTCATATGGAAACATGACTTTAAATTGATATATTATGCTCTTTGATAGGGTCAGAAAAAAGCCCTTAAGAGCTTTACTTAATCCTTCCGAGTCAAGATTATCGTACAAATTTTGCAATGCTGGAAAAGCATTGTGATCACCTGACAAAATGGTGATGTCAACATTTTCAATTTACGCGCCTTTTTTTTTGCGACATGTTTGACATAACCACATCTTGGAAATTTGAATTTGCGCGCCTTGGTTATCATGGCTGCCGTTTGTTAATACTAGTACCCCTCTGTGTGTCTTATGTGGGAGCAATAAACTTTTATTTGTCCACACTTTCGCATTCTTTTTTTCACCTAACCTAAGAGCCATGTTTTTGTTATTTATTCCTATCCAAGCAAGTCTAGTCTTGTTTGAACGAGTTTAGTTTTATTATGACTGAAAAATATTGGGAATAAGGAACGATCAAATAAACATATTTATCAGGAGTTTAGTTTTGATAGATGCAATTTTTTTTTTTTTAACTTGGTTGGACATGAAAATAAAAAAAGAATTCGCGTTTATTACCTACAACCGATTATATCAATTTAACGGACAATTTAAATAAAAATCATTGAAGACTCGTGCTACGCGTTTAAACTCATAAAAACAGCCCAGATATTTCCAGTTTAAGCAACCCTCATCACATGCAAACTATCTTTTTTTTTTTTTTTCACTTTCTCTGCAAAATAATCGGCTTTAATGCGAGTTTTATGGATTAAAGTAAAATTCCTTTTTATGTCAGAATAACGGACCTAGACGCAGGAAATGCAACTATTTTAATTAAAATACCTTCCCTACGTTCGCGATTTGAATGTTTTTAATTGTGACTTCAAATTTAAAACCTGTGGCATTTGGCCTTGTGAGGTTTTAAATTCTTCCCGCCTGAACATGTGTAGACTTGTTGAAACAGGTTTAGTTTTGTTAAAACAAAACTTTTTATTATATTTCTTTTTCCCAAGGAAAAAAGTAAAAATGAAAAATAATTACAGTTTTTACATTTATTTAAGGTTCCTCCTCCTCCATTTGTTCAGCAAGTAACAATTCGTCGGCTATTTCAGAAATAGTAGGTCACAACACAAGAACTGCAAAAGTCCCGTCGTTACCCGTCGAGATCTTTTTAAATCTACAGTTTTTTTTTTAGATTGATTCCGTTAAGAACTTGACGAAATTCTCATCCAAATAGAGATATTTATTAAAATATGGTTTATGAACTACGACACTCTCTAACTGATTTCGGTATATGACTCTTAGTTATTAAAAATGTCCATTTTTTTTTTGGAAACGATAACAGTATGACCGGAAAAGCCGAAAAGACTTAAATACAACGGGAAAAAAAATTTGATCTTTTTCGTTCCTTCCGAGAAAATTTAAAACCTTTCCCGTTTCCCTCGGACATTCCGCTATTTTTTCGATTGATTGCATTTAAATGTTTTCGAAATTTCAATCCAATCAGAGATATTTATCAAAATTCGGTTCGAAAGAGTACGATACTTTGTAATTTATCATGCATAGCGACTGTTAAAAACAAAAAATTGTTTTTTCTAAAGAAAAAGAGGGCAAAAATTTTATTCCGTTTCCTTCGATATAAAATAAACTTTTCCCGTTTCCATCGTCTATGCAGCTATTTATTTCGAGTGATTACTATTCGTATTTGTATTTGTACGAAATTGTCTTTTGCTCACATATTTTTATGAAAATGCGATTCATAAAATAACGACTCTTTATCAGGTTTAGTTCGCTATATGCCTCTTAATAAGTAAAGCATGTGCAATTTTTAAATAACGTAATCAATATAGAAGCGGAAACGGGAAAAACTAAAAACGCAACGGAAAAGGGCAATTGAATTTTTCCGTTTCCTTTGAAAAAAAAAACAAATAAACTATGGACCGTTTCCCTTCTCGAAATTATATATCTTTCTTTTTGGATCGGTCGCATTTGAAATTTTGACGAAATCCTCATCCAAAAAGAGGTACTTATTTTATCAGAATACGGTTTACGGCGAAAACATTTAAGAAAAACATCGAAATAAAGGCAGTACTTGCTGCTTTCAAAATCAACAATTTTTTCTTTTGCAGTCCTTGTGTTGTAATATACTATTTCATCCCAAGCACAGCGCAATAAAGGTATTTGTAAAACGCACTAGGGCGGAAAAGTGCACTGAGGGATGAAAAAAAAATTTCGCTATGACCGTGAGCCAAAGTCTTTACCCCATCTTCCAAGATGTATCGTTTATCGTCAAAGGAGAGAGCGTTGCTTTGGCTTGGCGTATGGTCTTTACGTGGTGACCCTCACTGCGAACCGACACCATTGGAGCCTTGGACGATTTCTTTTAAAGTTGCATTTATATTTTCCGTCGTCCTGTGAACAGAGTTAAATTAAAAATTTTTACATTAGATTTTCTACTATAATATAAGGCCGTTAAAAATTTTACTATATAATAATGACCATTAAAAATGATTCCGAAATCGCCTGTATCCGTCCTTCGGGCTAACAGGGGTTTATAGATCATCAGAGGGTTGGACTCTATTTCAGATTCCTCCGTATTTTCCTCTTGATCCTTGACTGAGGCCTGCGTGGTAGTAGATTCACGAACTTCCGAAACTTTACTGAACTTTCATCATTTCCTGTTTTAACATTGCATTTGACTAAGACAATTGGTTGGAAAAGTTGATGCTTACTGTTTCATCGAAAAATTCCATAGTCTTTTTGACTTTCCTCCACTTCTTTTTCTTGTGGCGGCTCAATCGATAAAAGCTGAAATACAACATTCATTTCAATATTCTAATTAAAAAAAAACGTACACGGAAAAAAAGTTCAGTTCCAGTTACTGAATGTTAAGTTGGGTCTTGTGACATCTAAACATTTGGTTGATAATACTAAAAATTAGGTAATTATTACTAAACGTTGTTAGTCATTACGAACTCGTAGTAATAATTACTAAATTTTCGGTATTATCAACTGAAATGTTTAGATGTCACAGGACCCAACTTAACATTGAGTAGCAGGAACCGAACTTTTTTCTCCGTATATTTGTTACAAATTTTAGAAATCTTACCTTTTTTTTGTTTCCCTTTTTCCTTTTCTTCCTTTAAATTTATTACAATTTGGGGAGACGAACTACAAAGCAGTTTGCAATCTTTTGTAACAGAACGACTTTTTATTTAGCACGGGATTTTTCTTTAGTTTACTTTACTACTCCATGATATCACCAATATAAAAAAAAATTAACGATTACAATACTTTTTTTTCTTTTTAAATAAAACAAAATCTGAATTGACACGACCGTTCCCGACGAAAATTATAAGAGTTTTGAGGCGCCGACTCGTCTTCACTGGTTATGCTAAACCAGCGAAGGGGTTGATCACGTGATTACGGGGGACCAATCAAAATTAGCGACTTGCAAGATTTTAAGGGGAGGGAGAGGTTTTGGACAGTCTCGGGGATACTCGACGGATTTCGGATGTTTACGCATCTTTCCCAGGCTCAGGTGCATGTGTCCTTAAGATTTCGAGGATTTTCAAGTTCGGACAAGTTTCGCAGATAAGAACTTGAAAAATATAAAACAAAAGGGACCGATTCGACATTCTCAGAAAATGAATTTTAGGACGCCATTTTACAAGGGATAACGTGGGAAAGTAATGCAATAAGGGTTTATCTGATTAAAATAAATAATAATAATTAAAAATTTTGGAAAAGAGAAGAAAAAAAAATTGGGAAATTTGCGGGACCAAAAAGAAAATTTTGGGGTTCAAAAATTTGAATCGTTACACTTTACAATCTTCGTCCTCGTTTTTTCGGACTTCGTGGTGCGTCTGCTTTGCCAGAACTTTGAGACGACACCACCACATTTTCCCGGCTTCAGCGTCCACGACGCTGTCAAAAGGAGTTCGAACGACTTTTTGTGTTTCTTTCTGATCGCGGTGATTTTTGTTGAAATTTTTCCCTTTTCTCGTGCTATTATTTGTTTATACTTCTTGTGCCTTACAAGTTTCATGATTGCATGTAAACTTTTGTCGACTCTTTTTATTTTTTTCCCTTTCCAATAGATGTATTTTAAATTTTTATGATAAGATTCTAAGTGATTATTACAATTAAGCAACATGTGCTTCCTGTGATAGAGAGCCCATATTTTAGGGTTTTTACAGTAATATTTTCTGAAGTATGTACTGAATTTTTGAATCTCGGTCGCTTTTCCATATACGATTGAATGCAGACATAAGGTTTCGAACGCTGCTACATCTATTCATATTGTATGGTTTTTAAAATTTTATAGATTTCCACCTGATTACTGACGGTTGTGATCTTCTCCTTTATTTTTTTTTCCACGCTCTGTCCACATGCCAAGTGCAATACAGACGAGTGTTCGGTCGGGGCATTAACGTCACCCAAGCTTCATAAAACCCTCCTTCCATGTCACTCATAAAAGGTCCGTTTTTATGGCTCCCGCGTGCTTTTCAATGGTAGAAAAAAATAAAGAGAGCATACGTTCTGTGACTCTTGTTCGTTATGAAAAAAGCTGCCGGAATCCCCTCATTTAGGTCATCTAAAACGAGGATTGTTATGAGTTGAAAACCTTCGTATGCCATTCCATGGTTCCGTTGACAGTAATAGCTTTTTTCCCGTACACCTGCAGCATTTCTTTTTGACCTTCGTCCATGATGATTAGTGCAAATCGTCTTCTGGATCCCGTTCACATCGTCTGCCATATTTTGGGGTTTATATAGAAGAATGGAGATGCTTTCTGTTGGTTGTTGTTGGCATCTTCCACCCAAGCATGTACGCTGACAGCATCATTTGGATGATATACACCATTGTCTCGTAAATAGTAAGATTTCTCAATGTTATTTAAGTCTTCTCTCGTGACAGGATGAATCCTTCCTTTCGATTCCGGTGTGTAAGAGGACCAAATATCATCCAGAATATCTTCGTACGGGATTTTGGTAGAAATTTTCTCCGCTATCTTTTCTTTTTCAGCCGTTGAAAGAAATAGATGCTTTAATCCGTTTTCATGCCCGACATGAGTTTTTTGAAATTTGGCGCAACAACCAGCTTGTGATTGTTTAACCTGAATTGTCGACGGGCAAAAATTTTTACAATTTAGATTTTATTTACTCTTTTTTTTTCGCTTCGGTTATATTTACAAATATCTAATTATATTTACAACAATTTTTATTTATTTGTTAATTTTTTTTCCTAAGCAAAAAAGTAAAAATTAAAAATAATTACAGTTTTTACATTTATTTAAGGTTTCTCCCCTAATCCTCCTCCTCCATTTGTTCAGCACGTAACAATTCGTCGGCTATTTCAGGAAAATAAATTTCGCTATGACCGTGAGCCAAAGTCTCTACCCCATTCTCCAAGATGTATCGTTTATCGTCAATGGGAGAGAGCGTTGCTTTAGTTTGGCGGATGATCTTTACGTGGTGACCCTCACTGCGAATCGAATCGACACTATTGGAGCCTTGGACGATTTCTTTTCAGTGAGAGCCTCCACATAATCGTCGTAAAGTGAAGGAAATATGAATATGCCAAAAACACAAAAATAATCTTAAAAAAAAAGAACAAGCACTACTGACCTAATAGCCCTGACCCACGCTACTGAACTAAACGGAATGATCATCCGAGCGAGCCTTTCCCGCTAAAACCGAACATAGCCGAAAGTAAAAAATGAAAACCTTAGTATAAGACAATTTTGCTTCCGATTCGGTCGTCGTCGTATTTTCCTTATATCAATCGATATTTACAATTTGGATGCAAATATGAAATTTTTATTATTAAATATGTTACAAAAAGTGATTCATCATAAGTGATAAAAATTTCAAAGTCCCGTTTCCTTCCCTTATGTCGAAAAATTTTGAAATAGGTCTGAATACCATTTCTGAAGGATGGTGGGTACATAAGGATATGTAAAAATGGAAAATTAAGAGGATTATTGGAAAATTTATTTAAAGAAAAAATAGAAAGTTTGCATCTGATGAAAAATGCAGGCCTTTCGCTCCCTTACCGTAATTAATTTCAAAGACCAACCTAGTTGAATCAATCACCCTTACTTTATAATATATTCACTGTCCTTTAAAAATATATGTACAATCACACAGCCGTCTGATACTTTCTCAAACCATCCGGAGCTTTTATATAAAATGATCATTTAAAAAATAGGACTAGCGATATGCAAAAAAAATAAGACTAGCGACATGCAAAACCCGACCTTACCCAATTGAACAACAACACCTTTTCACCGTCTCGCACATCTCTTTTAGTTTTCCGCGACGATATTCGTTTTCACTATCGTCATTTTCCGATAAATCAGTAGAATAATGTGTTTTCAAAATTTCAAAAACCATGTCCTACAGATTGTTGGTGAAGTCCTCCCCTCCTAGGTGTGAATCTCCAAGTTATGAAATTTTAATTTTGTTGGTGCTTTATATACGTGGGAAAAAAAAGGTGGAGAAAGAATTCGACATGATTAAGATATTGATTTTCCTAGTGCCAACACGTTGTTTCCTTTCCTTTAAAAAAAATTTTTTTTTTAGAAAAAAAAAAAAAATACGAATGAAAATAATTAAATAATAACTCACCATTAAAATGATGTTTCTTCTTCGATCAATTGACAAAAGAAATCTTCTACCAGGAGAAGTTTCTAACGGAGATCCATGCCTTCTTCCAATGTTAACCAAGATGCATCTAAATCCGCGGCATAGTCACTAAGGACTATTCCGTCTTCTTCCACGCAGATCGCAAAATTTCTCGTCCTGAATGCAATTTCTTGTGGCTGAGCGACTAAAAAATCTATCTGGCAACCCTGCCGAGCAGACGACTTCCTTTTTTCTCTTGTTGTTTGAGTTAAGTTTGATGAAATATTTTAAATTCGAAAAATTCAAAAAAACCATTTTTTGGTACTGGTGTTTTTTGTTTACACCGATTATTAATCAAAAAGATTTAACTTAATTTCACAACTGTAGTTTGATGAATTTTGACCCTTGTGACCCTTTCGAACACTGTAAAACTCTACTGATTTTTTCTTTAATCTCACTTGTTTTACTAGTGATAAAAGGACCTTGAGGAGGGAGAAGGGCGAGGAGTGTGTTGCGGGTAGCCTAACCTGCCCTAAAACTAACCTAAGCCGATGTGATACAAGTGTTTATTAAACTCCCTCTGAGTGTTACTTATGTACAAGCGACCCTTACGTTAAATGAAGAGCAAGCGGGAAAAAGGATCAGAGTCCATGTTTTTGTTTTCAATGCTTTGACAAAAGCTAAACATAAGGTCTAAGTGTAAACAAAAACATGGACTCTGATCCTTTTTCCCGCTTACTCTCCAAATACTATCGCACTCTGGCCTCGCTAAAGCACACTGACCGTAACTTAACGGGCTGTTGACTACGGAAAAGTTTTCACGCTGAAAACATAGCCTGGTATTGACGATAGGAATATACGGGGAGCCATCGTCATGCAATACGACGCGCGTGATATGAGGTGGGGAGGAATCATTTGGAAGAATTTGGATATGTCTGAATGAAACAAGTGGTTTGCGCGCTCACAAGGCTGACGTAGCGCGTCATGTTAATGAACGATTGCGGATGCTGTCGGTTCGCTTCAACCTTGACAGACATTGCTGTGTGTTTATGCCGACACTTAAACGATTTTTCACAGCGAAGTTTATTTTTGATGCACAAAGTTCATTCCGTTTCGTCTATATGAAGACTTTAATTTTTGAATACGAAATCAAAAAAAATGACATTTTACTTTGTGAAACAAAATATGCATAGAAGCCATTTTTTTAAAAAAATAATTTCAATTTTTACCCTCAGTTGTGGGGTTTATTTAATACATTTAATATTAAAGCAAACGTTTTTTCACCTCCAAAAGCTATGTTTTTCAGAGTATTTTCTCCTAAAAGACCCCGCAAAGTGTTGCCTGAAGTGTAGCCTTTATAGAAAAACGAAGCTGTTGACCTGAACCTTTTTACTTTGTCAAACAAAATATGCGTAAAAGACATCTGTTGCAAAAACACCTCGATCACCGATATGATACGAGTGTCTATTAAATCCCCTCTGCATGTTTCTTATTTACAAGCGGCGGACTTTTATTTTTTCTGGAAATGTTTCTGCCTTCTGTCGCGAAAACATTTCGTGGATCCGCCACTGAAAATTACCAGCTAGGAAAACTATGACAAATTAAACGTGCCGTGAATTTCTACAAATATTATTCAGAAAAAAAAATTAAAAATGTTTACAGAATAAAAATCATGTAAATGAAATAATCACTCTTGAATTCAGAATAAAAAAGTTACAAATGATACGTGGTTTTTATTCTGAATCGAAGTGGACTATAAAAATATGATAATCTTGTCGGACAACAGAAAGATTCAGAAAAATATTTAAATTTATTTAATCGTTTTTTTCTTTATATACATAAATAGAAAAAGACTTAAATTTATGATATAGAAAAAGACTTAAATAGAAAAAGACTTAAATAGAAAAAGACTTTTTTTTATGATCCCAAAAGTTTGTTTTATTTTGTCTTCACAATAAAAGAAGATAAAAATCCCATAGGACAATATTCCTTATGGAGGAAATATAAAATGTTGACAGATGATGAAATTCGTAAGAGTTTTTGGAACTTTCACTTATATTTCTTTTGATTCACTCTTTAAATTTACTCTTTTTCTTATAAGAAGAAATGATGACTTTGCCTGTTCATACCCCACGGATCCCAGAAATGGTAGAGGAGTGCATTCCTCCTAACGGTTGCCGGACTTGGATTGCGGCGTCGATGCTTCCTCCTGCCATATCCTTGGTGTGGTGGATTGCTGGCGGATGCTGATTCAATTATCTCTTGTGCTTCCTTTCTGGCTCTCATCTCGGGTTTGTCTCGGATTGTGCTGTTTCTTCTTCCGATATTATTCCTTGCTTTCGCTTTTGTTCGACTTTTTGCCATTGCCTGTCGAGCGAATGTCTTCACTTACCAGAGAAAATAATAATTTAAATAGAGTAAAAATGAGATAAATGTATAATACAAAACGAACTTAATATTATATTATCTTTTTAAATTTACCGTAAAGGACCGAGTCTCAAAACAATGCCAAACTTTTTCTCGAGAAAAAAAAAAAAAAAAAAAAAAAAATGGAAGGAATCATCCTTCAGTCTAAATATACGGTTTCAACTTAAGCAAGAAATCAATTAAATCAAGAAAAAAAGTTAAAAATGCGTAATGAAAAACGTTCTACTATATTTCGTCTTATTTTCGATTTCGTAACGATTCCGTTTTATGTCGTGTCGTCGATAAGACCGCCTTTCATACCAGAAAAAAAATTTAACTAAATGAAGACGAGAATTGAAATATATGTAATGAAAAAAGTTCTTAATTATTCAAATAAGTTCGTCGATCCGGTCGTTGACAGTCTTACATTCGTGGTTGAAGTTAATTAATGGGGGAGGCCAGTCGGTGTGCGAAACTGCAGCGGAGTCGTAAAATACAACCATATTGCTAGGTGACGGATTTATTAACGGGGAAGGCCCGTTCGAGCGTTCAATCCTGTCCCTGAAGGATCCCTCCGTTGCTTCCTGTTGATGGCGTAAGGTTTCTCGTGTGCCTTCTGTGATTTCATAGACACCGAGAAACTCCACGCTGGGTCTCCTTCTTGCCATTTTTTTTGAAAAATTTGTTCACACACTGCCCTGAAATTTCTCCCGGTTAATTATTAGGTTATTCATGTACAAATTTCTGTATCTGTGTTCATAACAATAAAATTTTACATGACTGCAGATTAAATCATTTCTCTTTTAAATTTAAAGTCGTCTCGCGGGCATTAATAACGAATTTTACCTCGATATGTAGGAATGTACTAGTAACTATTTCATTAAAATTAATTTTTTTTGGGTAAAAAAAGAGTCCCTTTTTACAAGCTACAAAAAAAAAGTATACAAACTTACTCCAGAAATTAACACTGTTCCTGTTCTTGTTCCTCTTGATTTTCCGAAAAGTAAAATTTCTTCATGAGGGCGGAGCGCTTTTTCTTGAAGCTCGAGTTGTTCTTCAGACTTGACACCGTCTACCCTTATACTCCTGAATACTTTTAAAATATATCAAACATTGGCGATTTCGTAGTAAGAAAGCATAACTAGTTTGTTCAGAAGGAGAACCCCTGATTTACGTGAAACTTACCTTATTTTCTTGTTGGAGGGTATCTTATTCTTGGGAGGAAAATTCAATCCTCCAAGTAGCTCCGTCTCCAAAACGCGTTCTTCTAATTGTTTGACTATTATATAGGTTTTCAAAATCTCACGGAAAATTGCAGCTTGTCGGATGTGGACGTCGTGTCCAACAGGCAATAGATCAATAACTAACGCTCTACCATGGGAATGCGTACTCCAAGCATGAAACCAACCATGCCCAGGGGAGCCGCCTACGTAAACTAGGTCGACCTCCTCCATTAGGCAAGGTAAAATTATAGAATACAGTGTCGACTGTCCTAAATCCTGTTCAAATCGGGCAATGTTAAACTCACGCAGTGAACCCGATTCATTATATACGGTTTTGAATTCACCGTGCCGATCTCCATTGATTGAATAACAATAGCCTAATCTCCTGGACGCGTTTATCTCGTTCGATCTCCAGTAGATAGATAAGTCACTGAGCTCCTCGTATTCTGCACCACACCATCTTATACGAGATAACTTGCTCACTAATTTAGAATGCAGAGCATTGCACAAGGCGATTCGTTCTCTCATACCATACATTCAATCCATAATAATGTCAAAAAAGTGATGAAAATCACGCATGACAAATCCCCGCATATCGAGAAGCATACCGTAATCGACTAGAGTCTGAGCCATCTCACGGAGTTCCGCATCAACTGAAGCGGTTTCCACGAGAATGGGTATCGAATCAGGCACACCTAAAGCAAACCAAAGATCATCTTTTCTGGTATCAGATGATTCCTTAAGAAAAACGACGCGTTTATGGTCCAAATACCTACCATTTTGCTGATAGGTTGGCTCATTAAACAACAATCCAACGTAGTTCCCACCCCTCACGGGTCGGCACTGAAATGCCATCTTGATAAGTTTTTTCACATATCTCGACAAGTTTTTTCATATATCATTCTTTTTTTTTTTTTAGGGGAAAATAATTAAAATTTTGACGATGATGTAAAATAAAAAAAAAAAAAAACGGTAAGGTAAAAGCACCAATTACTGACTGGTCCATAAGCTAAACACGATTTCCTTTTATGGTATACGTGTTTAGCTTATGGACTGGTCAGTAATTGGTGCCTGGTCAATAATTGGTGCTTTTACCTTAACGATGATTCGATGAATTTGTTGTTCCATTTGTAGATTTTATCAGGAAAAAAAAAAAATAATAAACCTAGCAGTAAAGATGTATCCTTGAAGAAATATCTAAATAAAAAAAAATAGGGAAAGAATAGAAAACAAAAAGGAAGTAGGAAATAGAAAATCACTGAGAAGTCTTTAATGTATTTTCAAAATTTAAGTACAAGACTCCCAATAATTTTCTGGAAAGAAAGATAAAAAAAAAAAAATAAAGAGGGTTTAGAGGGATCCTAGGGCGTTCTCCAAATTTAGACGACAGAGAACCTCTAACAGAAGGAAAAGACCTAGATATATGATCAGGGATTTTTTAGCGTTTTTCAGAATATAAAACAAGAATTACCATGATACGTAAAATTTATTTTAAAAAATATATAGTTTCGAATTTAAATGAAAAAAAAAAAAAAAAAATTGCATTATACTAAGGATAAAAAAAAAAAATTATATTATTAAAGAAACTCACGAAAACATCCTCAGATTCCGAGAAGATGTCCTTTTTCGGAGACGTCAGCGCTCCGTCTCCTCCCCTGTTGCTTCCTCTCTCGAGGGCACATCCCCCAGTCCTCCTGTTATCGGAGACACGTTGAAAAGACTTGAACCAGTATTCGCGGTGTTGTTGGTCTCTCTTGAGTTATCCGGGACGTTGGAAAATAGGGTGGATCGAAATACACGAATTTTTGAATTTGAAAATGCCACAGCGCGGAAAAGTTGCATTTTAACCTCCATGTTAATCCTAATTTTTTCAGATTTTTTGGAGGCCGATTTCTGCTGCCCCAGAGGCCTAAAGTTTTTCAAAGCCTCATAAGAGCCGAAAAAATCAGAGCCGTATTTTGCTGCGAAAGAGTTCATTTCCTATCGGAAATTATCCGGAAATTTCAAAAATAAATTCAGTTTTACTGTAATTGCAGCCGTTTTGTATACATATGAGCCGAAAGAGGTAGGGAGTTTAACAACACCCGTTTTTTGCTCATATGTATACAAAAGGCTCCAATTACAGTAAAACTGAATTTATTTTTGAAATTTCCGGATAATTTCCGATAGGAAATGAACTCTTTCGCAGCAAAATACGGCTCTGATTTTTTCGGCTCTTATGAGGCTTTGAAAAACTTTAGGCCTCTGGGGGCAGCAGAAATCGGCCTCCAAAAAATCTGAAAAAAATTAGGATTAACATGGAGGTTAAAATGCAACTTTTCCGCGCTGTGGCATTCTCAAATTCAAAAATTCGTGTTTTTCGATCCACCCTATTGGAAAAGTCTGCATCTAAGTTCGAAACTGTTCGGCTGCCATCATCATCATCATCTTCCCCTTCCCCGCTCGCGATGAAAAGTTCACCCTCTCTTGAGTTCTGCGCGATCTGAAATGGAAAAAAAAATTGCATTATACTAAGTATAAAAAAAAATTATATTAAAGAAACTCACCAAAACATCCTCCGATCCCGTGTAAAAAGATATTTAATTAGAAAAAACACATTTTTTTTGTTTGTTTATGGAACATATGAAAATTTGAAAACTATATAAAAGAGTTGAATAAAATATTTTTGATATATATGTTTGGAACATATTTTGTTACGAGAAAAAAAAAAAGATTTTTTTTTTTGTTTCATAGGTCGGATTATTTCACTTAATTTGATTCGTTTTCGACTTTTTATTTGTCTCACTTTTTTTTTTGTTTCACTTTTTGACTCTTTTTTTTTTTTTTTTTTTTTTTATACATATATACACTCACTTTCTATTTTTCTTTTGACTTGTTACTTGATTCACTTTTTAGACTTTTTATTTAAATCACTTTTTGACTTTTAATTTGGCTCATGGGAAAAATGGCGATTTTGACCCCACGGGTCTCTGAAATATATCAAGGAGTATAACAAAAAGGATTTAAAGAAAGTAACTAAATTGACCCTTGAGAATTCTGATAAGTTTATGAAGGGAATGTCATCCATTCTTGAAACAATTTCTTCTGTCTTATAAAGAGAATCATGTCTTTCCATGTTTTTCCACATCAGATACATCTCTCTGCCAGCACAAAAAGAATATATGAAGAAAGCATCTTGACGACAGTTGCTTATTTTTCCTGCCATCATAACTGATTGAATCAAAGTCAGCTGCTGTATGCGGTTAGGTAATACTATCCTCTTGTATGTTGATTGGGACATGAAGTAGACATCTGGTTGTAACTCAAATACACAATCCCTACATCTTAGAGTGAGACTGGCCTCTTGCCAATTAATTGAGTTGTTTAGGAACAGGTGAGAGAGCATGGTTAATCCACTAAGAAATATAGACTGGAAAACTATATTGTAATCTTTTCCACTCTTGGCAAAATCTAGAGCTGTATCAGACGTAATAACCCAATGAGAAAAGAAATTTAGTACACTGTTGTGCATGGCCCCACGCTTCATCACGGGACATGGTAATCTATGAGACACTGATCCAGAATAGATTTTCCTTGATGTTTGCTTAAGTTTGTCAGGGTCTTCCTCTGTTTTTTCCTTGATTAGAATATCAATGAGATTGTGGATTTCAGTGCTGGTGTCAAGCCACTGTCTTAGTTCAACAAGGCTTTTTAATGAAGACACAATCGATCCAACCTCAACAGTTTGTAAAGGAGATTTCTTCACTTTTAATCTGGTCTCGGATCCAAAATAAGGTGTTCCAGTTCTGCTAAGATGTAGATTAGTGAGAATTTTTGATTCTTGCCTTCTGCTCAAAAGTATACTTCTTCTAAGGAAGTCTTGTTTAGGAGGCCAAGAAGTAACCTCACATACCTCATACATTGGTTGCATCGTAATGCCCTCTATGTCCAAACCCCATAATTCCATTCGAATTGATTGGCTATTCCTGGTTGTGCAAGTGTCTGACTTTACATATTTGTCTAGATAAGGATGACCTCTTTGATTTAGAGAGAACTCTAAAAACTCGTTTTCCGAGTGCTTAATTTGTATTATTAAATCTCTTTCAGAAGTCCATTAGCTTGATGCCACAATTTGAATTGACCTCGTGGTGGCGAACTTCCCCATGTATTTCTCTTTAAGACCTATACTAGAAAGGGAATATAATTTGTGCGCAAGTCTGGGGTTAAAGGGCTTCATTGTGGCCAAGTCCTTTATGAGGTTTTCTTCTTCTTCACTCGTTGACTGAAAAAGAAGCTTGATGACCTCATTATTGATTATTCCTTGAATGTTTTCAGCTATTACGTCTCTCAATATTTGCTCTGGTTGAGGTCTTGTTTCTAGGGGAATTGATTGGGGGTCCTTAATAAGCAACTCAATTTTTGGATTTGTCTTAGGAATCACTAATGACAAACTTTTAAACAGCTCAGGTTCAAGCCTGCATAAATTTTTATACAGATATAGGTTCTCAGAAAGCAGAAATGGTACAGTAGTGCGTTGTTTCTCTGTTACCCACTTGGTAACAAACTAACAGATGATCAAGGGTGGAAAACGCTTCGGGTAAACGGATAGATGGTCGAACGAATAACAACTGATTCCAACAAGCAGAAGTATAATTCAAAAAATAATGAAATCTCAAAACATAAGAGTAAGACCCTAAAATTATAACAGTGAAAATTACTTTCAAATTCACGATAATAAATAAATATAAATCAAGTAAAAAAAATGAATAAATAATCAAAAAATAACATACCCTTTCGGGGTCTTAGCCATGTGGCCTCACATGGCGGTGAAAATAACGTTTAAAAAAATTAGTTTAAGTCATCTTATACTTCCTTAGTATTCCCTTCCGGGAATAATCACAAAATTAACGCATGATTAAATTTATTTACTACTCAAATTCATTTTATTTATTGAAAATGACATTAAAAAAAATTTAACTCACACTAGGTGACTTTCATGCGTAACCGGAAGTAAGAGTCAGGCACAAGACGAACAACAAGTCGATCAACAAGACGATCACGACGGGAAAAAAAATTATTGCGCGCGGGCGATTTAAAATAATGTTCCGAGTGCGTAACATCTCTTGGCTGCTAGGCTTAAGCGATAATACCTTTTTTGTTGTCCGTGAGACTTTCTGTATCTTTTGTAGATCGTATTTGGCGGTAGGCTTGGTGCCTCTGACTCACTTGAACTACTGTCGGAATCTTCTTCAGTTGGTGGTGGCGATCCTGGTGAATCTGGCTGACTGGAACTACCGGCGGCTGCTTTCTTTTTCTCAACTTTTTGCCAATGCCATAGGAGGAGGTTGTCTATCCGCTTGTTGAGTTCGTCGCTGAAGTTTATCAATGGGGGAGGCCCTGACAGTTCCCCTGGTGGTTCAGTCGGAAAGTTCCGATTTAGTTTTTTCTTCGTTTCTTCTGAAATTTCGGAGACCCCGAGGAACTCAATGCTCGGTCTCCTTTGTGCCTCGAGGGTTTTTAAAGGGATGTCCTGAGAGCGGATTAGAAGGGCACGTATGATTAGGTTTAATAAGAATAATGTATGATTCTTATTTTGATAGTAGAATATAATAGGTTTTTGAAGTGTAGATGGATTATCAATGAATTAGGTGTTGGCCTAGGTGACGATTTATTCTTGATTGAAGAATTGTTGAAAAGTTGAATGACCAGACCTCTTGATTAATGTTGCTGAAGTACCAACTTTTAATTATCCCTCTGAAGTAGTTTTTAATCCCAGGATGCTGATTGGGCTGCTGGATGCTGCAGTTCTTATGATGATCGTCCTTCTCTCTCTCTCTCCCCCTTTGTACTTTGTCGCTAAAGCTCAGGAAGGAAAAAAGCATAGGATGGAAGGTGTTTGAGAGATGGTTGGAATAATGAAATTGAATCAGCATCCTCCAGCAATTCACAGCAGTCACCACAGGAGAAAAGCATAGGATGGAAGGCTTTTGAGGGATGGTTTGTCGTATATCGTAGATAACCCTCTAGTCAGCAATGATGCTGTATTTACCAGACTTGGGTTTGGTTTTTCTACGGTTTATAACAAAAGGAGTTTTGATTCGGATTCCCTATGTATTCACTGATTTCTTTTTTGATTAATAGAAAATTGAATAATTTGTTAAAAGATCTTCAAAGAATTGATAAGATTTCATAAAATTGCTTTAGGCATACCGAAGTTTTGACCTTTATTCTTTTTTTTTTTGATTTCTAGAATTTGATTTTAGTCTTTTTTTTTTTTTTTTTTTTTTTTTGAATACTCATTTCTTTCTATTGAATATTGACATTATTTATATAAGAGAGGAAATTCTTTAATTCTGCTATATCTCTTTCGTTTAAGCCCAATTGTCGGTATACTTTGAATATTTCTGTTAAATAATGGTTCGTGTCCGCTTCGTTAATTACGATAATCGGGCGGTGGTGCACTTGGTTACGAATTTTTGTAACAATTTCGAGAAATGCGTATTTCTTATTCAAATGTTTGAGGCTCAAAGCCGAAAAAGGGGTGTCCCACTCTTGAACTTTACCTTTCAGAAAAGTAGATATGGAAAAATTCGAAATTTTTGCTCTTTCGCTTTTACTTAACTCTTAGAATGTTACTTGTTAAAATTTTCCGAATTAACAAAATATTGAAATTCGGACTAAAGAATTCCCTGATTATTCACTGATAAATGTTTTTTTTTTTTTTTTTTTTTTTTTTTTTTTTTTTTTTTTGAAATAAAATTAAATCTTATACAAATAGCTGTAAAAGCTAGGATTTTAAAAGATTTTTGCTTAAAGAATAATTAGTTAATTTGTGCTAAAAGACCCTTAAAGATTTGTCGATAATTAGACTGAGTAAGATTTTTTTTTTTTTTATTATTTATTTAAAGATTTGTAATGCCTTAAAAATTTTTATTTTATGTCATCTCTAATGATTGCTAGAAGATTTGAATTTCAAGACTCTTTATTTCTAACAATTGCTGAAAAGATTCAGCAAGGATTCGAATTTGGATACTTTATTACTTGAATTTATGTTATGTCTCTCATTACTCGTTTTTCTCTTCTCGTCCTTTTTCGGAGACGTCGACGCTCCGGCTTCCTCCCCTGATGCTTCCTCTCTCGAGGGCCCCGGCTTCCGTGGCCGGGAAATGTTTGAGTTCATACTTCTGAAATTAAAAACAAATTTTTTACATAAAAACTTACAAATAATATCAATCACTATCAAGCACAAGGCGTTCAAAAAGTAGTCAAGATGTACATTAAAAAAAAAAAAGAAAGAAAAAAAAGAACAAGCAATGAAAATTGTTTTCTAGAAAATGTTTGGGCGAATTAGGCTGAAGCCATCTTTGAAGAGTCCTGCTTCAGATCCAGATTCACAAGATTCCTTTGCAATATTCCCAGAGTCACCTTCAGATGTTAATGATTTTCCACTAAAATGATGAAAATTTATTAATTTATGCTTTATATGGTTAAAGTAAAAAGCAAAGAACATTAATTATAAAAAAGATTTTTTTACCTCTTTCTGAAGACGGAAGTTCTTGATGCTGTTGATACTGGTAAATTAAGTGTAGGGACAGCATCATCCTCAAGTCTTCTGTAGTTCGTTGGAGAATAATTCAAACATATCTGCTGCAATGGTTTTCCTCTGAAGCAGGATTCTTCGAAGTGAAGAGAACATATGGCATTACCTACAAGCATAAAATTTATTGAACAACCCTTAATCAGTTACACCGATGCATATATCTACAGTAAAAGTTTTGAAATATAGAACTTACTTTTTTTTAACTCCGTCAACCCGCAAGCCTCCATCCATTTGTTTTTCATATCACTATTTTCCGGAAATTGATGGAATCGGATCGGCCGAGTCCGATTCTCATTAAATTTTATAACATTTTTATCATTTAAATGGCATCCAACCACAGAGCAACACGACATTACAACAATTAAAACTATATAGTGAAACTTAAATGTAATTCCCATCTCATTTCAAAAATTATTAAAAAAAAAAGAAAAAAACGATGAAAAAAATGTCAACTTGAATACGTAAACAAACAATCGCGGGAATATGTTGCAGCAGAAGGCAAATCTTCAATTTCGCATCACTGACGTCACATCACGTGATACCAGCTGCGCGTGAGCACACTACGTTTTTCACTATGGTTTCGTCAGTTTCGGCATAGTGAAAACCATAGTGTGCTCAAGCGCAGGATGTACCACGTGATTGTCTGACTTGTGACGTAATATGTCAGACTTTTGAAGAGATTTCTTCTGCTCTATGCCATAAGAGCAATGTATAAGAAACAAACCGAAGCAGAAGAAATGGCTTCAATATTCTGAAATATGACGTCATGCGCGAGTCGGACGAATTTTCGTAGGCCGATTGAGCACACTCAAGGTTTTCACTATGCATGCAGGTGTTTCCTTCTTCAGGAAATGCGGCGTATTTTGACTTATTAAATATTGTTAAAATTAACCGGGCCAAACCCTCACAGGCCATAATAATAGAATTTGTATCTTCCTGTTTTATATTATTCTTTAAGTTCACGATCCCTCTGTTTATGTATTTTAAAAATTTCTTCTTAAATTTTTCAGAAACTTTAGTTTTGAAACGTGAATATTTTCTGTAGATATCGTTGAATTTATCAACCATTTCTTCATCATGAAACATGTAGTATTCATTTTGCTCTTTATTCGGTTTTTTTCGTAATAAAGATCACGACCTTTTCGGAGCTGCATTGTGATAAGAGCATAAAATTTTCGTATTCCTGTGAAGTAAGGCAAATCCCTTCAATTTCCTGAATCAACGGTGTGACAGCTTGGCTAAGATGTTCGAGGTTGAAATAAACTTCACTATCATTTTGTGATTTTATTATTTTTTTTTATTGCAAGTTCTATTAGAGAATACGGAGTGACATGCCTCATTTGCCTGCAGGCACTGCCGAAAACCTCAGGTCGTCCCACTATAATAACGCTACTATTTTCAAAATTTTTATTAATCACGACATCTACCAAAACTTTTTTACTTATATCTGTTTGTAGTAGACGGCTTAAAAATTTGTGTATATCATTTTTATCCATTTTTTTAATGTGATAAAAAAACAAACAATGTGATGAAAATATTAATTGCAACTAGATAGGACTAGAGAGCCAAGAATAGCATAGTGAAAACCATAGTGTGCTCAAGCGCAGGATGTACCACGTGATTGTCTTGACTTGTGACGTAATATGTCAGACTTTTGTAGAGATTTCTTCTGCTCTATGCCATAAGAGCAATGTATAAGAAACAAACCGAAGCAGAAGAAATGGCTTCAATATTCTGACATATGACGTCATGCGCGAGTCGGACGAATTTTCGTAGGCGATTGAGCACACTATGGTTTTCACTATGAGTTTCGGTTTGTTTTTCGGAGAGTGAAGATGGTTGAGTTTACAATGTGTTCGTTAAAAAAAATGTGCTTCATAGGATTTTTTTTTTCTTAAATAATGGGTGGTAAGTTTCGGAGTAGCTTTTTATTAAATTTGTGAATTATTTTCGAAAAATTGGATACAATGCAATATTGCGAAATTAGGGGTATGAGTGTCTTTAACTTTATGGATCTTATTTTTTTTTTTTTTTCTGTTTGTAATATTTTGAGAATTTTTTTTTTATTTATTTTTTTTTTTATAGTAACTGAAATACTGAGTTTAGTAAATTAATAGAATATGAATATGCTCTTGCTATTTTTGAATAAATGTGGACCTCCACATGAAAAGGGCCCACCTGGGAGATGGGACATGGAAGGCTGTGGAAATTTAACTTATAAGAAAACCCTTCGTTTACAAACAAAAAATTCTAAGCACCAAATCCCAAGTGGGCCCTTTTCATGTGGAGGTATCTAAAGGCATCTTTTTACCCATTTTAAGAAAAATGTATAAATGGCACGCCTGGGGTTCTTTGACTTTTAAATTTTACAGGTGCTTGTCCAGACATTATTTGTGAAAAGAAGCCTGACGAGTCTGGACAAAAATTTTCATTGCTGTTTTTTTTTTTTCCTTCAAAACGTACAAATTTCTTTGAAAAGTAGGTTCTATGTGGCTTAACTCAGTTAAAACCGAGTTAAAACTGTTTACCCTTCAAAAGTCTGTAATGGTATCATAATTCTTTTTTTTTTTTTTTTAAAAAGGAAACATGCCTAATGCAAAATCAAAAATCTATGTGTTGTTGAAAATCATAGGAAAGCAATGAGAAAATGTTATCAAGAATCAACCCGATCATTGTCATGGAGCATTTTTATTTGGTTATGAATCACATTTCGGTTTTGTTCTGCCACAGACTTGTTCAAAACATTTTTTTTTTTTTTTGAGTGCTAGTCGCTTAATCAAAAGTAATCAAAGCAGCCCCGCATAGTTTACCCTTTTAAGGGCCTGGTTTTTATGATCGTTTGATATATTTTTTTTTTTTCTGCATATCTTTAAGCTCTTCGGGTTAATAATTGAACCAACATTATTTGTGATTTTAGCAACATATGAATTCTTTTGTTGCAGATAAGAAGGAACCAGTCTTCGAAGCCTTCCATTGACGCCGTCCAGGTCGGGTTTCCATTTTAGGACTATGGCAGCTCCTGGGGGGTCGGATGCAGCAAATCTTCGTCGGTAAGTCAGAATTTTTTAACTGTCGGATGTTTTTGAAATGTATCGTTCGTTGTGGCGTTTTATTTTTTTTTTTTGAGGGATGATGATTCACATAACCATGTTAACATTATAAGATCGGTACAGTTGCTAGGTCATTTCTGGGTACTTTTTTTTTTTTTTTTTTTTTTTAGGAACATTGTTGCTACCATTGATTTTATTTCCCTCAATTTTTTTTTTCAAATGACAAAAACAGTCTAAAATGTCACAAACTGTCTTCAAAAGAAAGAAATGGTTGATACATTGAAAGTAAGACTCCCTTCGAATATGTAAATGGGACCTTCATTTTTTTGTTGTCTTTCAATTTGTTTTCAAACAACCATCATCAATGAGGATGAAATTTTTTTTTTTTATTTGAAAAGTAAAAGCTTCTGCTTGAATTTGAAAAAAAAAAAAAAAAAAAAAAAGGAAACAGTTAATACATTGAAATTAGGGCTTCGAATATGCAAGTTAAACTTTTTAAGTTTTTGTTGTATTTCAATTTGTTGTCGAACAACCACCATAATTGAGAATATGTAATAGTAGAATTTAGAGGGGGGAAAAAAATTACATATTCTTATTCTGCCGTGGTAAGCGAAATGGGCGTATGTCCATTTTTAGGTTGGCACTTGTCTTCTATTTTTAACTTATGTAAACAAAGGTTCAATTCCAGAATGGACATACGCCCATTTCGCTTACCACGGCAGTATTGATTGTGTTTGTTTGACAACAAATTGAAGGGCAATGAATAATGGGAGGTCCCACTTGCATATTCGAAGGAAGTCTTACTTCCAATGTATTAGCATTTTTTTTTTTTTTTTTTTTTTTTTTTTTCAAATTCAGGCACGACATCATTCATCAATGAAGTGTGATCCTAACTCTTTAATGGCATTTTAAGACAAATGACAGATTCTTTTTTTTTTCATCTGCTACATGTTGCTTTACAAGGTTACAATTTGAGCCTTTCATGAATTGCCGCAAGTGAGTTTAGGCATTCTTTTCCCAAATCATATCCTTCCTCAGAGCACAGATTACGCTTTATATTGCCATTATGTTTTAAGCTCTCGTTTTGATTTCAAAGCCAGAAGCAGAAAAAAAAACACTTATCAAAGGGTGCAAATTCACCACCAACCTACTTACCTTTTATTACACCCTTTGTAGTGTACAAAGTAGTAGAATTCTCCGTTCTCTTCTTTTTCCTTTGTACAAACCGCCGCATAGACTTGACCCTTCCAAAACACTTAAGTCTTTTTTTTCCATGTTTGAATTATTATTCGTTTCCGATGTGAACTAAAACAAAATTGTTAAAATGTTGGACCAACATGTTGGTCCAACATTCTTTTTGACATTCCCTTGTTGTGCCGGCAAGTTGATCCCACATTCCATAGTGAATTTGCACCCAAAAGGGCCAAAGGGGATTATTATAAATTTTCGATTGAGCCGAAAGGGTACAGTGTCTTCTGGTAATCGCAACTTCCGGTTCTTCTGCCCAGAACTATTTTCTATAAGTTTTTTATTAGAACTATATTTTCGAATTAAAAAAAAAAAAAAAAAAAATTAGATAAAATATTTTCATTTTTTTCTGCTTGTAAATCTTATATTCGGAGGTTACATTACTTCATCCATCCGAAGCATCAGCAATGAGTTTTTTAGGTTTGTTGGAAAAATTAAAAATAATTAACTTTTTTTTGTTCTAATTATATGTCTGAATAGGGGATTTATAATTCACCTTTGCTTATTGGCACACTCGAGTGTACCATTGAACTGAGAGAATTACACCGGTGTAATTTCTCTCAGTTCAATTAAAAGAATTAATTATTTCATATATGCCACAGACATAACAGACAAAAATTTCTACGACGGTAAATAAGTCGGGATCTAGAGTCTTTTCATGTGTTTTCTTATTATGCTTTAAGCTAAAACACAGAAAACACCCCCTTGCCTTTAAACCAAGTTCGCCGGTATTAGGAACGGGAGCTTCGTAAAAATAAGTCGGGTCCAGATTATAAATCTGTCCGCTCATTTTCATCTGATAACGGGAAGTTTCTCCTATCTCACTTTGACATACGCGGAACCTCGGGAATTCCCAAATTACAGGTTTATCGTATGGAACTACGGGAAAAGGAGCCGGGAAAGAAATTTTTGGCGGTATAATTTTAGCGGGAGGAACTTTTTGTTTCGGCACAATCATCTCCTTAGGAATTTTCGGTACAGCCCCCCTGACGGCATCGGTAAAAGTGAATTGTTTTTCACGAACGGAATCCTTCTTCTTATATTCGGATTGTATTTCCACGGGACCAACGACCTGAACGCCAGAAGAACCTATATTCATGTGAACCGGATCGCAAAACTCCCCCCGTGGCGGAATATTTACCAACGACACATTCGGCGACGGAATTTCTTCTAATTTCCCTACTGCTTCTTTTGTTGAATACACGGGATTTAAATTTTCTGCAACGGAATTCACTTTACTTTCCACTTTTACTATATCAGTCTTTCTCCCTGTTTTCTTTCAACATAATCGGCGTAAAATCATCTTCTTGTTCGTTAATTTTTATTTTTATTGTACCGGGATTCTCCTTACAATCATAATTAACATCACCCACGGAACAACCAACGGAAACGTCTTCAGCAACGATGACAGAATCTTTCTCTATAGGAAACATCACTTTATTCGTATCGACGGGATCTTCCTGAACGGCATTAAATTTCCTATTCTGATTAGAATCAACGGTAATTTCACTCTCGGAATCACTAACGGGAACAGATGGAGTTTCTGATGTTACGATACTAATATTTAAAGGGGATCCTCCAGAAGATTGTACATTTACATACACTTCCCTGTTAGGGTGGGTCGAAAAAAAATTTTTTTTTTATTTTAACTTGTAATACCGCAAAAAATACTTCATTTGGCGTCAGAATAACGTATGTATGACCTCAGCCCGATCGGACAATATTTTGAGGTTCCCTAATGCATTTACATGCTAAAAACCGAAATTTTGGATATTTTCTCGGCCAAAAAATTTTTCCAACATGGAAAGTAACCGAAACAGGGTTTAAATCGAAGCTTGACCTTCGTAACATACGGTGCGACTGAAAAAAGAAAAGTTCCTGATGTCTTCTTTTCTACAGGTTGGTCTAAGTGCTTAAATAGCTTTGTTTTTGTCTTGGGTCGCCTGCAAAATCCATGAAAATTTTTGTATCGAGCTGAAATCGTAGGGGAACTACCCATAGGGTTAATTTATCAGATTTAACACGATTTTTTTAAATCCGAATTTTTCCGGCAAAATGGCGGCATTAAAACATTGATTTTAAGAGCTAAAATTTTAAAAATTTAAGTTTTTTGATGAATAATTCTGCTAAAACGGGACCAGATTTTTTTTTTCTGTTTTTTCTACTTCCGGCGATCAAAACAAGTGTGTTTAAATGTTCTTCAAATCATTTTTTAAATCTCTCGAAATATTTTACAAATATTTAAAAAATGATTTGAAGAACATTTAAACACACTTGTTTTGATCGCCGGAAGTAGAAAAAACAGAAAAAAAAAAATCTGGTCCCGTTTTAGCAGAATTATTCATCAAAAAACTTAAATTTTTAAAATTTTAGCTCTTAAAATCAATGTTTTAATGCCGCCATTTTGCCGGAAAAATTCGGATTTAAAAAAATCGTGTTAAATCTGATAAATTAACCCTATGGGTAGTTCCCCTACGATTTTCAGCTCGATACAAAAATTTTCATGGATTTTGCAGGCGACCCAAGACAAAAAACAAAGCTATTTAAGCACTTAGACCAACCTGTAGAAAAGAAGACATCAGGAACTTTTCTTTTTTCAGTCGCACCGTATGTTACGAAGGTCAAGCTTCGATTTAAACCCTGTTTCGGTTACTTTCCATGTTGGAAAAATTTTTTGGCCGAGAAAATATCCAAAATTTCGGTTTTTAGCATGTAAATGCATTAGGGAACCTCAAAATATTGTCCGATCGGGCTGAGGTCAAATACATACGTTATTCTGACGCCAAATGAAGTATTTTTTGCGGTATTACAAGTTAAAATAAAAAAAAAATTTTTTTCGACCCACCCTATTCCCTGTCCATCGGCATCTGTTTGGTTATTTCCTCCAATAAAAACTCTATGGATCCTAAATCTCTGTCTATCCTCCGTAACGTTACTCTAGTCTCCCTAACTCATAATATATAATAATATATTATGAAATATTTAAATATTTCATCATACATGCAAAATTTTACACTTATTAATTATTCATATATGAATAATTACACAAAATTTTATAAAAAACATGTCCTTACCTTGAGTAATATTAACAATATATAAAAGAATAAAGCAAAAATTATTAGGTACCTAATAATTATAATAATTATTAGGTACCTAATAATTTTTGCTCGTACTTAGATTTACTCCTGCGTTTTCGCAGTGTGGAGCATCATACCTTATGATCATCGTTGATTTAAGTTAAAAAAAAAAATACTACACAGTAAAAAATATTATGTAATTATGTTAAAATCGGTCTACACAAATTTTTTCTGTTGTTTTTTCCAAAAGGTAAACATAAACAGAAAACAACATAAAAATCATGTAGACCGATTTTAACATAATTATGTTAATTTTTACATAAAAGTTTTTACTGTGTAACAATGAGTCAATGACTTCCGCCTCGACTTCTTTCGGAGTTTGGACTCATCCCAATTTTTTTATAATGTACTGCAGCTTCTGCCTGCACGCGTTTGGGGTTCTCTTGTATTTTTTAGCAAATTCTTCGAAATAATTATTACATTTTACCGCATCAAAGTCGTCATCGGCCGTCAAAGCAAGTTAAAATTTGCAAGTGGAAATTCATTTCGATTTCCTTTTCATTTTTATCTCCATATGACGACGCCAGTATTTTATAAGACAAATTTAATATTAAATTCTTTTAGAAATCTGATACGATTTTCTCCAATCACTTTGTACCTTCAAGGTTTAATTTTCGCCGTTAAGAAAATTTATAATTTCGCAAATTTTCCTATTTCAAAACACCTTTTCCGGCACTCTTATAAACTATCTCTTAATTTTTAGAATTAAATCGAATTTTGAATTACCGTAGATTGGGGTGAAGTTGAAAAGGTGGGGAAGGAAATTCAAAAAAAAATTGTAGGTTTATTTTAGGCATTAAAAATTAGCTTTTTTACTTAAGTATCCCAAAAAGAATATCCACTTAATGAAATAAAAAAATTTTATTTTTTGTGCCTAAAATAAACCTAGAATTTTTCTTTTGAATTTCTTTTCAACAATACCCCTGAGTAAAAGTCTTTTATAGTTAAACACAAACTTCCATCAAGAGATTTTATTAAGGGAACTGCTGTTTCCGCTTGTTGATTTGGTCCAGAATTATCTTTTGTCTTTTCAACACTTAATTCCGACCTGGAATTCCGCCCATGTCCTCCAGCATTCCTAAAACTTTCAAATTTTGGGTCCGCTCTGTAAGAGTTACGGTTCATATTCTCTGACATTAAATTTTGAATAAGCTCACTTTTCATATTTAATAATAATTATAAAAAAAATTATTTAATTTCTGGACGATAATCTTAAAAAATTTTCGAATCACGGCTTAACTTTTCCATGTCTTAATCATAGTTCTTAAAAAAAAAAAAACTTTTTATTTAGGCACTTTTTTTTTTTTTTTCTCTCTCTCTCTCTATATTCTCGTCCCGTTTTCTCTTATGAGAGAAAAAAAATTAACACCACATTATGACTTTTCGCGACATTTTAGCTCGGGATTTTCTTAACGACTTTTTATTCCATGTTATTATTTAAGAACAACAAAAAATAAATTAAGCACATTTTTGTTTTATATCTTTTTTTTTTTTTTTTATATATATTAATCTGACTTTCGATTTTTTTCTTAAAGCATCTGATCACGACCGAAATTATTTAAAGTTTGAGACGCAAACTCAATCTCCTGGTTATGCGAAACCAGCGAAGGGGAGGTAGGGTGGAATATATTTATTTAAATATTAAAATATTGCACTTTCTATCGTCTGGTATAGGAATCACCTTACTCGGCCTCGATGTGGCACCGCTGCCAATTAGCAATCATTGCGATTGCAGCCGTGCTAATTTATTAATTATTTTGTTTTTTAATCATGATTTTACCCTCAGTTGTGGGGATTTTTTAAATACATTGTTACAATGAATTTTTAAAAAAAAAAATAAAAATAAAAATAAAAATAAAAATAAAAAAAGAAAAAGCTAAGGGGGGCCATTCGCCATACAATCCAAGTCAACACAAAAGACCCAAACCAGACAAGGACTAAACAAAATATATCTATTTCCAAACAAATATTTATTATTATCTCCTTAAAGATGTTGTACCCTGGCTAGCTAAGGAGACAAGAATAAATTTCGGGGTTCGTAAAAATAAATAAAAATAAAGGTGGAGCCAGATGGACCTTATCGCCAATTCGTCAAGAAGAAAAAAAAGAAAAAGGAAGACCCAGAACTCAGGACGCCATCCAGTAATGAAGACCAAAAAAAAAGGATATATGACTTTATACACATTTTTATTTATAAAAATAATGTAATAAATTTTGACAACTTTTTATTAACTAATGGACAATTTTCTTTGTAGTGTAGAATTTCCCAAAAAAGAATTGCTAGATAAAAAATAATAAAAAAAAAGAAAACAAAAAGCCCAACATGAAAGATTTCCCACCCTTGAATTTATACTCAGAAACCCTCCCATAATTTTATTAAAAGAATTACATTTTTAAATTATCTTGGCCTAAAATCTCAGAATTTTAAGGTTATGTCCTAATCTTATGACAGAGAATTTTGAGGAATGAATGAGAAATAATGATTTATGTGGTGGATGAACTACTTTTAACAACTAAGAGAACCAATTCTTGGGCGCCAGGCCAAATCATATGAAAGACAATCAAATTTGACCATAATAAAACATAAAGAAAAAGCTTTTGAACTAATTAAAGAAAAGTAAATCAATTTGAACAACAATAACTTGTATAACCCAAGACTTCATGTCAGACCTCTTTTTTTTTTGTTAATCATGTCTGTCAGCTAATTTTATTAAAGAAAAAGGACATGAACTCTGATCAACCAACCAACATGAACTTACCTATCTATCCAATGGACAGATGACAAACCTGAATCTAATGATTTATATTCAACTAAATATGATTATGCTGTGGATGATAAAATATGAGGATAAAAAGGAAAGAAAGATGTCATTAATATTTTTATAAATAGAAATTCTGCCCCTGTAAGCGAAATGACCTCAACTGCATTTTTGTAAACAAAGGGTGATTTTGGTACCGATCGAATCCTCATAATCTCACGAATTACGTTTTATACCTAAATAGTGAGATAAGAAAAGGAAAAAAGCTTATTTTTATAAAATAAAAAGTAAATAAAAAAGAAAAAAAGACGATCTTCATTATGAATGCAAAGAAACAAAATATTTGTTTACTTTTTACGATTGTTTTTATTGTCATTATCTCAAAATTTAAAAAAATGCAGTTGAGGTCATTTCGCTTACAGGGGCAGAATTTTTAACTTAAAGACCTAAATTTTTATTTAATGAATCCAAAAAAAAAAGAAATTCTCGAACATGAGATCAATTAATGTTTGCTTATTTTATTCAGCCACATTATACAAAAAAAAAAAAATTTTTTTGCATCCCTTTTGGATGACAATCGACAAAAACAAAAATTCAAAGTTTATAATTAACTTAGCAAATGACATGACAAAAGTATAGTTGGACATACTAGTAGTAAGTGACATGACACAAGAAAAATTAATAGCCCTTATTCAAAGGTGATATGGGTAGAGATGGGACGTATATGTATACGAGTATATGTATACGTATATATATACGTATACATATACGTATTTTTTCGATCAAAAATTGGTATATATATACGTATTCTTTCAATACAGCTTAAAATAAACAGAAAATTCCGAAATTTCAAGTCAAAAGTCTTTAAATTACTATAAAATTTGCCTACATTGATAAAAATACAGAGTATTTTAAATAATTAAGTCGCTAGAAGTTGCTGTTTCATTTCGTATTTGTTCGCGCCAAAAAAAACAGTGGAATTCAAATTCCGCCATTTTGAATAAATATACGATACGGTATACATATACGTATATGTATACGTATACGTATATATATACGTATTTTTACATTTATTATAAAAATACGTATTTTTCCCAACTCTAGATATGGGCAAGTCAAAAATGTGGAGGGGAATTGCCCATGTTCCTTGAAATACTGAAATAAGGGAGTAGGGCACTCCTTGGCGTTTCTAATTAAACGTCCACACCCTCGGCACGTCGGAATTTTATGGGCTGTACATCCTGATCTTGAGTGAAGGTGTTGTTGATGGCATCTGTAGCAGAATATGGCTCGTATTTCAAAAAATCCTTTTCGTTGGTTGTTGGTAGTTCTCATAACTTGATATTTATCTTGGGACAAGATGTAGAGATTTTCGTCATGAATAACCCCGTAGTCACCGGTATCAGTTTTCCTGGCTAATAAAGGCTTATAAGTCGGCATGGGCATGTCTTGTTTTGGCAATCCTCGCATCCCGTGATTTAGAAATTCTTGAGAGACTAGACAGGTATTCAACAGTTCGTTCGAATTCAATGTTCCATTGTCGACGTTTGATTTTTCCAGTTTTTCTTCTTCTTGTCTTTCTTTTCTCCATTTTCGTACCTCAATTGGCTCCCATACCTCTTCTTCTTTGTCAGACTTTTCTTCTACTATTTCTGATGCATTGGATTCTTCCGTCACACACGATCTTACTTCTTCCAACACATTTTCTTCCAATTCGGCTTCTTTTACCTCGATTACATCGAACCTTTCTTTTCGGAATTTTCCTGCTTTTCCTCGGTCGTTCCTTTCATAAATAACGGCTAACTTACTATAACCCTCCCTAACGGAGTATCGGACAGTGTAGCTTGTTCTTTCCACTGTAGCTTGTTTTTTCTGCAGCTGCTTATCGCAGGTCTTTTGTCTTGGAGAAAAGTCATAACTTTTTGACAGGAAAGGATGGACATATAACGAAAGTAAAAAAAATTGTACGCTTTTCATTTTCAAAACTGTAATATTCAAAAACTGGCGCAATCAAATTTTTTTAAATAAAGTGAAAAATTTTTTGAATCTGAGGTAACTAATTGCTTTGGAAAACAAATTCTGTTTTATAACCCGTAATTTAACACTTTTGGAGTAATTTAATATCAAAACGTAGTTTTTTTAGGACTAATATTGCAAGTGTTGATAAAATAAAATTCATACGAACTATGAGGCTTACATTAAAATTACAGCCTTTTTTTCCCATTTCTCTAAGTTAGTAAAATCAAATTAGAAAAAAAAACTAATAAAATTATTAAAAAGAGATCAAAGCTCTAAGTGTGTTTTACAAAAATTCGAAAAACATACATTTGCAGTACAAATTTAGAAAAGCTTAAATATCTAGTAAAAAAAATTAGTACCAATTAGGCACACCGGAACACAAGTTTTAAATGTATAAAAAGACTAATATATCTATCTATGATGCTCTTAAATATAGGCTCTCCTAAAGGATGAAAAAACGCACTTTAAATTATTCAAAAAAAGCACACTAAGAAACGGAGTTAAATTTTTTTTTTTTAAATTGAATTTAATTGATTTGCAATCGAAGATTGCAAATCGGAAAGTAATTCGTTTTCGAATTCTACGAAGCCCTCCGGACCTTCAAATCGGGCCGGTATGATAATTTTATTAAAGCACGTAAAAACGTTTATCGCAGCGCATGCAGAAGAATCGTTTGAAAATTCTATTTTTATTGGTTTTTCGGTAAGAAAGTCTAACCCGGTAATGTACCTGCAAAACAATTCCGCTACTTCAGGGTGGTTTATGAGGAACTGATGTGGATAAAACCACATTGAATGGTTTTCATCCCCCTGAAATGAAAGATGTAAGTTTTCGACAGTAGGTTCGGCCTTTTTATACATTTGAAAAAATTCAAATTCACTCACAAGATTTTTCACTTTTCTTTTAAAAATTTCAATTATGTGTTTCTGCTCCTTAATAAATTTTACCTCTCCAACTTCTGCTAAAACCTGTTTCACATTGCAAACATTTATCATTTTCCTAAAGCTAGGAAAATATTTAACAATAATAGATGCGACAGCGGTACTGTAAAAATCTCGACAAAAGGGAATTAAAAAAAAAAAAAAATAGTAAACTCGACACAAAAACAGAAAAAAAATAAAAATAAGGGCAGGGAACAAAAATAAAAATAATAAAAAAAAAAATGGCTCGACAATGCACAATAACAGTAAAAAAAAAAATTCCGTGCTTTACAATAAATTACCAAAAAGCATAAACGGCATCGTACAACAAAAAGAAAAAAAAATCAAAATCAAATTCAAATGACAAGTAAAAATAAAAATGGGCGACAACGAAAAAGAAAAAAAAAAATCTTAAGATTTCGCGGCAGGAAACAAACAAAAATAAATTACAATAATTTGGGGACCTTTGGTACCAAGAGGAAAAAAAATGAAAAACTTATCCGTATTCCAGCGCAGGAAGCTACGACGGTCTACAATGCCCTGACGCCTGATAACTCAAGGCTTAGCGATGGGCACTCCTTGACCAATTTTCCAAAAATTAAAGATGACTTGATGATCTTTTTTTAAAGTTGAAAAATTAATCCAAATAAATAAAAATCTTTATAACTCAATCATTTTTCTAATTTTCACTGAGACCATATTTAAATCTTTAACTTTCACTTTTTCTCTTCTTTTTCACTGTTCTATTACTTTCTTAATTTACTTCGAATTTCGTTCTTCCCTTTTCTTTTTCTTTAAGAGAAAGAAATAAAACAAAAAAAACTCGACGAATGCAGTTTAACAGTTTAAGGGACGAAACACGACTTATTTTAAAGTTCTTTTTTTTTTTTTTTTTTTTTTTTTTCTCTCGACAAATCCAAATTTTTACGAAGGAAAATATATGATTTCCATTCTACGTTTTTTTTTTTTAAAAAAAAAATTCACCACGACATACAATGTTACAACAAATCGTCAAAACACATTTCTTTCGTTTTCATGCCCGACATGAGTTTTTTGAAATTTGGCGCAACAACCAGCTTGTGATTGTTTAGCCTGAATTGTCGAAGGACAAAAATTTTTACAATTTAGATTTTTTCTTTCTCTTTTTTTTTTTTTTTTCGCTTCGGTTATATTTACAAATATCTAATTATATTTACAACAATTTTTATTTATTTGTTCATTTTTTTTCCTAAGGAAAAAAGTAAAAAATAAAAATAATTACAGTTTTTACATTTATTTAAGGTTTCTCCCCTAATCCTCCTCCTCCATTTTTTCAGCACGTAACAATTCGTCGGCTATTTCAGGAAAAGAAATTTCGCTATGACCGTGAGCCAAAGTCTTTATTCCATCCTCCAAGATGTATCGTTTATCGTCAAAGGGAGAGAGCGTTGCTTTAGTTTGGCGTATGGTCTTTACGTGGTGACCCTCACTGCGAATCGATACCATTGGAGCCTTGGACGATTTCTTTTCAGTGAGAACCTCCACATAATCGTCGTGTTTTATTATTATTATTTTTTTTTCCCCAACAAGAAGAAGTAACAGTTGGAAAAAAATTGCATTTGCATTTATTTATTTACCTAAAAGTGGACAAATCCGGATTATCGTATTTTATGGTCCGGAAACCTTAATCGACGAGGAGGCTTCCTCGGTTATGAGACTTTCCCTGTGCGCCCCGTCCACCGTTTTGAGCAGAGTCCCCCTTAACTTCTTCAGCTTAAATTCGTTTACCTTGCTTTCGATTTGTTCATCGTCGTATTTTCCTTACGTCAATCGATATTTACAATTTAAAGCAAATATGAAATTTTTATTATTAAGTATGTTACAAAAAGTGATTCATCATAAGTGATAAAAATCTCAAAGTCCCTTTTCCTTCCCTTATGTCGAAAAATTTCAAAGTTTCGCTCCCTTTCCGTAATTTATTTCAGAGACCAACCTAGTTGAATCAATCACCCTTACTTCATAATACATTCACTGTCCTTTAAAAATATTTGTACAATCACACAGCCTTCTGATACTTTCTCAGACCGTCCGGAGCTTTTATATAAAATGATCATTTAAAAAATAGGACTAGCGACATGCAAAAAAAATAAGACTAGCGACATGCAAAACTCGACCTTACCCAATTGAACAACAACACCTTTTCACCGTCTCGCACATCTCTTTTAGTTTTCCGCGACGATATTCGTTTTCACTATCGTCATTTTCCGATAAATCAGTAGAATGTTTTTTCAAAATTGTCAAAATCAACCATGTCGTACAGATTGTTGGTGAAGTCCTCCCCTCCTAGATGTGAATCTCCAAGTTATGAAATTTTAATTTTGTTGGTGCTTTATATACGTGGGAAAAAAAGGTGGAGGGGGAATTCGACATGATTAAGATTTTGATTTTCCTAGTGCCAACACGTTGTTTCCTTTCCTTTAAAAAAAATTTTTTTTTTAGAAAAAAAAAAAAAAATATACGAATGAAAATAATTAAATAATAACTCACCATTAAAATGATGTTTCTTCTTCGATCAATTGACAAAAGAAATCTTCTACCAGGAGAAGTTTGTAACGGAGATCCATGCCTTCTTCCAATGTAAACCAATCTGCATTTAAATCCGCGGCACAGTCGCTAAGGACTATTCCGTCTTCTTCCACACAGATCGCAAATTTCTCGTCCTGAATGCAATTTCTTGTGGCTGCGCGACTAAAAATCTATCTGGCAACCCTGCCGAGCAGACGACTTCCTTTTTTCTCTTGTTGTTTGAGTTAAGTTTGATGAAATTTTAAATTCGAAAATCAAGAAACGATTTTTTTGTTGGTACTGGTTGTTTTTGTTTACACCGATTATTAATCAAAAAGATTTAACTTAATTTCACAACTGTAGTTTGATGAATTTTGACCCTTGTGACCCTTTCGAACACTGTAAAACTCTACTGATTTTTTCTTTAATCTCACTTGTTTTACTAGTGATAAAAGGAGAGCTCATCACCTTGAGGAGCGAGAAGGGCGAGGAGTGTGTTGCGGGTAGCCTAACCTGCCCTAAAACTAACCTAAGCCGATGTGATACAAGTGTTTATTAAACTCCCTCTGTGTGTTACTTATGTACAAGCGACCCTTACGTTAAATGAAGAGCAAGCGGGAAAAAGGATCAGAGTCCATGTTTTTGTTTTGAATGCTTTGACAAAAGCTAAACATAAGGTCTAAGTGTAAGCAAAAACATGGACTCTGATCCTTTTTCCCGCTTACTCTTCAAATACTATCGCACTCTGGCCTCGCTAAAGCACACTGACCGTAACTTAACGGGCTGTTGACTACGGAAAAGTTTTCACGCTGAAAACATAGCCTGGTATTGACGATAGGAATATACGGGGCGCCATCGTCATGCAATATGACGCGCGTGATATGAGGTGGGGAGGAATCATTTGGAAGAATTTGGATGAAAAATTCTTCACCAACGCGAATGGCTTTGTTATCCAGATTATATGTCTGAGTGAAACAAGTGGTTTGCGCGCTCACAAGGCTGACGTAGCGCGTCATGTTAATGAACGATTGCGGATGCTGTCGGTTCGCTTCAACCTTGACAGACATTGCTGTGTGTTTATGCCGACACTTAAACGATTTTTCACTTTCTTAAACGATTTTTCACAGCGAAGTTTATTTTTGATGCACAAAGTTCATTCCGTTTCGTCTATATGAAGACTTTAATTTTTAAATACGAAATCAAAAAAAAATGACATTTTACTTTGTGAAACAAAATATGCATAGAAGCCATTTTTTTAAAAAAATAATTTCAATTTTTACCCTCAGTTGTGGGGTTTATTTAATACATTTAATATTAAAGCAAACGTTTTTTCACCTCCAAAAGCTATGTTTTTCAGAGTATTTTCTCCTAAAGACCCCGCCAAGTGTTGCCTGAAGTGTAGCCTTTATAGAAAAACGAAGCTGTTGACCTGACCTTTTTACTTTGTCAAACAAAAATGCGTAAAAGACATCTGTTGCAAAAACACCTCGATCACCGATATGATACGAGTTTCTATTAAATCCCCTCTGCATGTTTCTTATTTACAAGCGGCTGACTTTTATTTTTTCTGGAAATGTTTCTGCCTTCTGTCGCTTCCTGGTTTGGCTCCTGGTTTTCCATGGCCCCTTGATCTTCTGGTGGTGGAGACTCGGGTGAAACGGGATAGCTGGTGGATGTCTGCTTTTGTTTATTTTCCACGTTTTGCCGATGCCATCCTAAGAGCTGATCAATTTGGTCGTTGACCCTTTCCCATTCTTCCCCAAAGTGGATTAATGGGGGAGGTCCATCGGTCGTAATTTCTGCTGGTGGTCTGTCAGACGTTGATGCTGGGTGTTCCGGAAAAAGGCGTTTTTGGACATGAAGCCTAAGAGCTCCACGTGTTTTGTCTGATAACTTTGTAATACCGAGGAATTCGACATCGGGTTTCCGTGCAACCCTTTTTGTATTGGCCCGTATCGGTCGTGTTCTCGCACTACTTTTGTTTGCTTAGGCATTTTTTTTTTTTTTTTTTTTTTAAAAAGTCATCATTTGATGACTTTGCCTGTTCATACCCCACGGATACCAGAAATGGTAGAGAGTGGCATTCCTCCTAACGGTTGCCGGACTTGGATAGCGTCGTCGATGCTTCCTCCGGCCGTATCCTTGGTGTGGTGGATTGCTGGCGGATGCTGATTCAATTACCAAATTGATGAGGGTCAAAAAAGGCTTTTCACTGAGAGATGTAGATTAGGTCAGGAACGACCCATTTCCAATGTCGTTGTTGCGATCCGAAGGGTTTATGAGTCGTTCCTCGAACCATTCACGATAGGCACGACCCATCGAACCCCAAGTATAAGCCCGAGTAACTTTTACATGTAGATCGAGAGCGAGGATAAGGGATTCCGTTTGACGTTGAGTCAAGCGGCATGAAATAAGGCGAGAACGGAGCCCATCCATGATCTCTACTATACCATAGATGTCATTCCCTTTTGTGAGCAATAAGGAGTGGGGGCCCAATCTGCGCACCATGCGCAAGCTGAACTCCATTGCGTCATCAGATTGAGGACGAAGAGAAGGAACTCGGTAAATGCATGTGAGAAATTTCACTTCACCAACTAGTGGCGAATGTGGGCATATAATGCCTTTCAGAGAGGAAGAAGATCTGAGATTATATTCGAAAGAAGTTATATTCAATAATGACTGAATCTGTTTACAGACGCAGTCGACGCACTTGTCAGCAACAAGCCAACTATGAATGCTGAAGGTCGCTAAAATGAAATTTTCGGTATTTCGCAAAATGTATAAAGCTGAAATACAATATAACAGGAATCTAGCGCTAAGATCCGGCCGCTTCTGTAATACACGCATGTGCAAACAAAAAACTAACCACTGACCCATGTTTTGAAAATAAGTATTATCAGGAAAATATGCGATGAGTAATCACAATCGCGTATGAAGGCGTCGAGAATAATGAGACCAGGCGAGAAGTTTGGAAGCCATCGGGGAGCAATAGAAGCGCCATGCTCATCCCCATTAGCTTCGTAGGCAACTATGTTGTTGATGATACTTGATAAGAGAGAAAAATTGCTTACGACTCGGTCTATGTCCAAGTCGGTCATATGTTCATAAATTCAACCCACTAAAGTAGGATATTTGCGTTTCCGGATTAAGGATATGTCAACGAGAGATATGTCCGAGCAGTCGACGTAATTTAACGCACGTGTGACCGTGCGTCCTTCGACTCTCAGGTTGCGAGTTTGCTTAAATGCGGCTCTCTCAAGATAAAATAAACTGAGGGCACATAGGCTGTCATCAGAAAATGTGGTGTAAGATGAATTAGGATCATCTGGCAAAGAAGCTAGAGTCGAATATCCACGCGCAATCTGAACTCTGAAACTGGCCATGACGATCAGTATTCGAGGCGATGGGACGAGGCACATTCGGCACTTGAATAGGCATTGGAGGAGGCAATGATGCATTGCTTGAACGAGCCATCCGGGTTACGAAAGCCCTTTTGGTAGAACGCATGCTGAATTTGATTTGTCCAGGATCAAACGGCTATCTATGCGTTATTGGGACCACATAGAAGTTTAAGAATTTTCACATTTTTGCTTCCTTTCTGGCTATCATCTCGGGTTGTGCCTCGGATTGTGCTGTTTCTTCTTCCGATATTATTCCTTGCTTTCGCTTTTGTTCGACTTTTTGCCATTGCCTGTCGAGCGAATGTCTTCACCTACCAGAGAAAAACAAGCATTTAAATAGAGTAAAAATAAGATAAATGTATAATACAAAACGTACTTAATATTATATCTTTTTAAATATACCGTAAAGGACCGAGTCTCAAAACAATACCAAACTTTTTCTCGAAGAAAAAAAAAAAAGGAAGGAATTATCCTTCAGTCTAAATATACGGTTTCTACTTAAGCAAGAAATCAATTAAATCAAGAAAAAAAGTTAAAAATGCGTAATGAAAAACGTTCTACCATATTTCGTCTTATTTTCGATTTCATAACGATTCCGTTTTATGTCGTGTCGTCGATAAGACTGCCTTTCATACCAGAAAAAAAATTTTACTAAATGAAAATGAGAATTGAAATATATATAATGAAAAAAGTTCTTAATTATTTGAATAAGTTCGTCGATCCGGTCGTTGACAGTCTTCCATTCTTGGTTGAAGTTAATTAATGGGGGAGGCCCGTCGGCGTGCGAAACTGCAGCGGCGTCGTAATCTACAACCATACTGCTAGGTGACGGATTTATTAACGGGGAAGGCCCGTTCGAGCGTTCGTGCTTGTCCCTGAAGGATCCCTCCGTTGCTTTCTGGTGATGGCGTAAGGTTTCTCGTGTGTCTTCTGTGATTTCATAAACACCGAGAAGCTCCACGCTGGGTCTTCTTCTTGCCTGATGCTTGCCCAAACTGATGGGTCAACAGAGTGTGAACCCATCAGTTTGGGAAACCTGAAGAGCTTTAATTTTCTTAAAAAACTGTAAAAACCATGTAACTAGGGGTAGTTTGAACTGCTAAAACCAAAATAAAGTAAAAAAAAAAAAAAAAAAAAATTCAACATGGCGGATGGTTCGTAAAATCTTATTTAAATTACAAGTTCATTTTTCAGGAGGCAACTAATTTAAGTCAAGTGGATTTTCTGGGGGGCCGCACGTTCTCCCACGTAAAATCCGATGTAAGATTTTAAATCAGGTTGCAAGAAAACATATAAACCGATATCAATATTATTTTTCCGATAATTTAGAAAAAGTTTGCTTTCTGGGGAATTACCAGTGCCCCCCACGTGAAAAATAATTTCAGATTCGGCATCAGCGACCCCTAATACTCCTTAATTGATTCAAATAATTTTAAAAAAATTTGAGAGACAAGTTACACAATTAAATTGAGTTTGCATCACCGGTTGCATAACTAAGCAATACCGGGCGCATACCTTTTCTTTTTTTTTTTTTTTTTTGTCCCTTTGGCCGAGTCATTTACCTTTTTAGATATAATACAGAAAAATAATATTTGCGAGGAATGGAGTATTATCAATTTTCGGAATATGGCCGGCAAAGGGTTACGAATTAAAAAAGCGTTAAACACAAGACCCGAAGGGCCGCGAAGTGGCCCGCAGCGGCTAGTTTAACAATGAACAAAAAACTAATCAAAGTTAAAAAAAAAAAAAAAAAAAAAAAGGACAAAACTAGGAACTATTAAAGTTCCGTTTTCCTGCCAATTTTTCATGTTTTAAGTCTTCATATATGCTCGTTGAATTATTTTTTTCTTCGCAACAACAATTATTTTATCTTTCGTTATGTAAAGCACCTTCCTACATACCGAGGTAAAATTCGTTAATAATGACCCCTCGACGCTCGCGTCTCGCGGGCATTAATAACGAATTTTACCTCGATATGTAGGAATGTACCATAACTATTTCATTAAAATTAATTTTTATGGGTAAAAAAGAGTCCCTTTTTACAAGCTACAAAAAAAAGTAGTTTGTAGTCCGTATTTTCCAATGTAAAAAGAGAGGAAAAAAAAAAAATTATACAAACTTACTCAGGAAATTAACCCTGTTCCTGTTCTTCTTCTTCTTGATTTTCCGAAGAATAAAATTTCCTCATATGATCGAAGCTCTTTTTCTTGAAGCTCGAGTTTCAATCTTCTCCATTAAACTCTGTTTCTTTGAAGAAGTTGCCTTTATCTTTTTGCAAAAATCTAGCACCTTCACTACATCTCGCACTGATGGTATGGTATGGTAGGATTACTGTTGCTCGAGTTCCACCATTTCCGATGGACCGATACGGATGGACTTCATGACTAAAAATTCTAAAACAAAAATAAAAACCAAAATTATCGTAGGGAATGACATCGATTTTGGAATAGGGAAGATGCTTTTGTCAAAAAAACGGCCTCAGACCTTTGCCATTTGAAAGAACTTTTTAGACTAAACTCAAAAAACATTCAATATAGAAAAAAATATATTTAAGTAAAGCAGCCCAGCAAACTTTTAGTGTTCTTGTGTTTTTTGAGTTTAGTCTAAAAAGTTCTTTCATTTCAATAAGCACGAGTGAGAAATAAAAAAAATAAAAAAAAAGATGGTCGCTTTAAGAAACGAACAACAAAACAAGACAAAAAAAGAAAATGAATATCGATTGAAATACCGACAACCAAGCAAGAAAAAAAAAAAAATAATAAAACTACATCTCAGGGATCTATCCTTTCAAGGCCATAAATCCTTAAAGGAGAAAATATAATAATAAAAAAAATCAATGTAACGATTTTTCGGGAGTTTTTAACAAAAACTGAAAAAAAGAAAAAATTACATGGGGTGAACTCGACAAAAATTGACTATCTAAGGCACAGCCAAGGGAAAATTTATAGATAAAAAATACCGGGATACAGAAAAAAAAAATACCGGGTTTCGCAAAAAAAAAAAAAAAAAAAAAAATATCTTATTCATTCTAAGATATCTTTTTGGAGAATTCATTAGATTACCGTAAACTGGGGTGAGATTGACCGCCGGAGCGAGATTGACCGGCCTAAGGGCCGATCCCACCACACCTGTTTTTCTAGAAAACCATGATTAAAAAAGATAACCGGCCGATTTTGGTCGGTTAAATTATGGGCAAAGAAAACCATGGTTTTTTTTTTCAACGGTTATCTCCTTAACCAGCGTTGGTGGGACTGGCCCTAAAAAATGTTAGTAACCACGGTTAAATTATGTTTTCTTTAAATAAAATTACTAGAGGACTTCCCTTTCTTTCCCCTCTAACAACCAAATTTAAAAAATTCAGTCAGAACTACCTTTTTCTAGGCCGGTCAATCTCGCCCCGGCGGTCAATCTCACCCCAGTTTACAATATTCTCTGTTTATAAAACGCGACCAAAAATCGAGAATAAAAAAAAAAAACATACATCAGCAAAATAAAAATAAAAAAATACAGGGGATTGAAGACACGACATGACTTATAATTATAGAGAGAAAAAAAATAAATAAATAAATGATCCTGGGTAGAATAAAAAGTTAGATTCAGGAGAACACGACTTAGATGATATATATAAAAAAAAAAAAATCAATCAACAATTTTTGGGGAAATTTTAATATCTGTTGTCATGGAAATCTCGGCGAACATTTTCTGGCTTTTCTCGGGGTTTGAGACTGCAAATAGGGCAATTTCAGGTCGTGAAGCCTTTTCGTCCGCACTTAAAACATAAGATATCTACATGATAAGGACACTGGGTGAAAAAAATGGGTTCCTTTGCAATTCCAACAGTTTATTCCTGGTGAGTTCTGATTATTCTTATCACGGGGAGGAGATGGAAGGCGACTCAATTTTTCTTGGATTTGGGATTCACGACTGGTAAATCTTATGGGGGTGTAAGAATTTCCTGATTTTTGGGGAACATATACTGCTTTTCCGAGGGCTCGACAACTTTTGGGGGAACCACGGGAATCGACATTAAACTTGGGGGATTTGACTTTTTTTGATGGGGTCCGGAATTTTAACATTCATGAGGGGAACGGGATTTGATCTCGCCTTTACTGGGGATGGAATCCGTACATTCATCAGCGGAGTTGGTTTGGACGGGTTTTCCGAATTTCGGAGTATCTGGGGACATGAGTTTTTGGAATGGCTCCGGTGGTTTTTAAGGGAGGAAACTCGACAGAGGGATTTTTAACTGCTGATGCATAACTATGCTCAGGATTCACGACATTTTCATTTTTAGGAGGATGTTCAGTTCTAAATCGGGGACGGGATTCACGACGGGGAAAATCGAACCGGGTGTCACGACCATTTTGAGGAAGAGGACGGGGATTTGGAACTTCATTGGGGATTTCATGGACTTGGGGGCTTTCATAAAAATAAACACGACGACTATTTGACTTTGATCTGCTTCGACTCGACTGGGATCGGGAATTTGAGGGCTCTCGACGGGTAACTTCGGGATCAAGACGATGGGAGGAGGGAGATCGAATAATATGAGGATTTGAATCGGCGTCATCCTGAATCTTCAAAAGGGGAGAAGGATAATTTTTATCCCAATCAGCCTCCATATCGCTACCTAAATCTATAACTTGAACGGGATTTGAACCTGAAATCGAGAGGGTGAACGGGGGGAGTCACTCTAGGGTTCGGTGATGACCTCGACTTCCTGGGCAATGACTTTCGAATAAGGGAGGCGGAATCTCAATCACTTCTTCATCAGGCTCCTCGACATTTAAATTCAAGGATCCATCAATTAAATTTAAAGTATGTTGCTTGGGAAAATCGGGATCTAAATATTTATCATCGCGGACGGGATAAGTAAACAAAATATATGGGAAAACACCAAAGACGTAGTCCCCAAAATAAATAAAAACTATAAAAACGGTATCAATTTTCCCTAACAGTGGACCCTATAATGCCTTACCTATTTCTCCCCCTTCAGGAAAAACTGCGACGGCTGCTCAATTCGGGAGCTTCACATGAATGGGGGTCGTGAATCCAAAAAAAATAATAACTTTTTATTCCAGGCAACTAAATCATCAGGAAGATCAACGAGAAAAAAAAAAAAATTCAATTAAATAAAATATAAAGGTTTTCTTATTAATTAATTAAGTTTGTATATTTTTTTTTTTTTTTTTTTTACCCTTATTCCAAACAGAACAAAGAAGAAAGAAAAAAAATTAATTCTTAAATTTTCTGGACACAAAACAAAAAAAATATTTTCAAATACTCGACAATAACTAAATTTTTAATTACAAAAAAAAATCTTAGTGGTATTCCACTATTAGAAGGACATTCTTCAACGGTAACAAATGTTATTTAACGGTAAAAACAAAATTTTATAAACGGGAAAAAGAAAAAAAAATTCTACAAACGGTATTATTAACAAAAAAAAATTTTTGTCAAACGGTAAGAGTTTTCTGTAATGGTATAATAAAAAAAAAAATTTTAAAAGGAGAGAAGAAAAAAATTTCTTTTAATACCTTAAACGGTATTAAAACTTTAAAAGAAAATGTTTCAACGGTATAAAATCGATAATACAAACTCAACTGGTTCGCATTCAACGGTATACAAAAACGGTAAAAAAAAAAAATAATTTTTGACAAAAAAAATAAAATTTTTCAAGCGGTAGATTTTAAACAGAGAACTAATTCCTAAAAATCGGTATCAAATGCACCGGAATATAAAATTTTTAGGAAACAAGAAGAAAATACAACGATACACAAAAATTTTCAAAACGGAATAAAAAAAAAATATAGATAAAACGGTATTAATTTTTTTAAAAAAAAAACTTTTTAAACGGTATTTTATATTCTCCTAAATAACTTCGGTCGGGATTTATTATCGAAACATCCGGGAGACACACAATTGTCTGTGTGGTATCCCAACCTACCACAGACATAACAAACGTAGATTTCGATGACCACCCGGAGACTGGGATCCAGTACAGTTTGGTGTGCCTTCTTGTTATGCCGAAGGCTAAAGCACAGAAAACATCCCCTCACCTTCAGGTTCAATTTTCCAGTAGTGGGGTCGATAGTCTCTGATACGTACACGGGATCAATATCAAAAATAGTGGAACCCATTCCCATTTGGTAACGAGCGACTTCACCGTTTTCGCATAATTGTTTACGGAAACGAGGGAGCTCCCATTTTATGGAGGCATTCAACGGAATCACCGGGATGGGCAACGGGAAATCGATCTTCGCTTTAACAATCGGCGGAATGTCTTCGGTACGAACGGTAATGTTGTTTATTGTGATTTCGGATGGTCCTTTTCTGAAGGAGGTGGAATATCTCGGTAGGCTTGGTTTAACAGCGATATCTTGAACCTTCTTCGGAATCGTTTCGGCTACAGTTTTGGGAATAGCACCCTTCGTATTTAAATCGTCGGTAAATGGACCTGGAGGCGGTATATTAACGAACAATCCATCTCTTAACGGTAACCCTCCTGAATTCTCCACTACCTCTTTTGGTGAACATACGGTATTTAAATTTTCTACAACGGTATTTGATTCAACTCCCACGCCTACAACATCAATCCTTCCACCTTTTTTTTTCTTCAAATCCCTCAACATGATCGGTTCAAAATCGTCTTCCTCATTCGTTGAAGGAACGGGATTTAAATTTTTGACAACAGTATTTGATTCACTTCCCACGGTAACTGAATTTTTCTTGCAATCACAACTGACATCTTCCCCGGAACAACCAACGGAAACATTACTGACGGTAGTATCTTTATCAACGGTAATCATTTTCTTACTTTTCCTCGAAACAACGGGATGGATTTCCTTAACCTCCTTTTCGCCTTTTTCTTCGGAAATTTCCTCTTTGTTACTCCGATTCGAATCAACGGGAAAAGATTTATGTAAATAATTCAAAACAACGGGAGAAGATATTCCATCTAACAAACAAATATCAATCTCTATGTCCCCCTTTTCCGTTAGTTTTTCCTTAACCTCGTGTAGTATTATTCCTAATGCTGACATGTTCTGATGTAAACTATATAACATTTCTCGATCTTCCTGCAACTGTCTTTCCATGGGTGTATCGACCCCCATGATTCGGAATTCCCATTTTTTTTTTCGGATCCAAACACCCGTTTATGTCGCGTTTGAAGGGGGCGGTTCCCCTCCCCCTCCCCCTTCCGCTTTCCCCGGTTTTCATGCTTCTGGAAAAAGAAAAAAAATTATACATTTTATATATATAAAATTTATTTTTTTAAAAAACTCTATCATATCAAAGAAGTTAAAAAAAAATTTTGGAAAAAAAAGTACAAAAAAAAAAAAAAAAATATTCAAAAAAAATTTTGATCACAAAATTTAAAATAAAAATCATTAAAAAATCTGAAGAATCTTAAAAAAAAAAAAAAAAATACAAAAAAAAATACAAACCATCTAAAGGTTCTATTCGTTTACATAACCGGCCGGTCAGCCGGCCGGTGAAAATTTTTAACATTAAAAAAAGTTTAATTTTTTTTTTTACGATTCGGTATTTTACACATTAAAATGAGATCGGATCGCACCGAAACCGTGACAAAACGTTTGTTATGTTAAAAGGTAAAGATTCGTTATTGAAAGTGTATGAAAAAGGCTTTATTGTGCGTAAATTTGATAATTTTTTTCAATGTTTTCGAAATAAAAAATACGACGCCATTCTTCTTTTTGTTTTGAAATAGTTCGCGCTTTCACCGCTAGAGCGCTGCACTAGTCTCGGAAATAAACATTTTTTTTCTTTTTTTTTTTTTTGCGAAAACATTAAATATTTTTCAAATGTATAAGAGCTATTAACTGTTGTTCATGCATTTAATATCATGGAAATTATCTCTGAACATAACGAAACGTTTTGGGTACGGTTTCGGTGCAGTTAGACCCCGTTTTCATGTATAAAATATGGATTCAAAAAAAATTTTTTAAATATTTTTTTATCGTTAAAATGGTACACCGCCCGGCTAGCCGGCCGGTTATGTAAACGAACTAGAACCTTAAGCTTATCGCCGGTTGAGGGTCTGCAACAAAAAAAAGAAAAAAAATTATTAATAAAAACTCCTTTTTTTTTTGTGCATTGATGTCAATTGACACTTTATTTTTTTTTGATGCCGGAAACAATGGGCAAGCTTTTGCTTTTATGTCCAAAAAATTGGCTCATTGTTTACGCTTTCTCATTTGAAAGCTTAAACAATGAGCCATTGGAAGCTCATAGAAGCCGAAAAGTTATGAACCATTGGAAGCTCATTGTTTCCGACTTCAAAAATGACATTAAAAAAAAGGTAAAAAAAAAAAAAAAAAAAAAAAGTTTCACTGGAAAAAAAGAAAAAAAAGGGAAAAAACATACCTGATAATAATCCCTAGCCGCTCTTATTTCTCCCGCGTAATAATATTTCTCTTCCTTCCTTTGAATTTTAGGAGAATTAAAAAGCTTTAATGACTGATTTATAAAATTTCGAGTTCGGCGTTTTTCTAAACGCTTTTAACGATTCTGAAAAAAAAAGAAAAAAATTCATTAGTATTTGGGCTTTGGGAGGATCAAAACCCAACCTGGAAATGTTCAGTTTAGTTACTGGATTTACCGTCCTTAGAAAATCACTCGATCCTTCTTCAAACAAAAAGCATCTTCTACAAAAGAATTCTTGACATATAAAAAAATTTAAAAAAAAAATGTTATATATATTTTTTTTAAATTTTTTTGATTTTTAAAAATGCAAAAATGAATACTCACTTCTCGTTGACATGATCGGTATACCACTTTATCGGCATTTTAAAATAATAATTATAATAATTTAAAAAAAATAATAATAATTAAAAAAATAATAATTAAAAAATAAACTAAAATAATGCATAACCTAAAAAAAGCAAGCAGTAAAAAAAACAGTATGGCAGACGATACCGTTATTCGGTCCCGTTACAATAACGGTATTTCGACGTTTTTTTAACCACCGCTTCCGCGAATGTTTTACTTACGTGTTAACTGACGGTTTTTTTTAAAAAATTGGCGCTTTTTTCAAATTTTGTCGAGATAATATTTCCATAAGCTAAACACTAAAGCTTTATTATATATGAAATAAGAAAAAATATTTTTTAATTTTTCTTTGAAATTTAATTAACTATTTGGAAAGTTTAATGTTACTTTATGTGCTTTTTTTGTTTTCCCGTTTTCAAAATAGTAAAAATATAATCGGTTGGCGCTTTTTTCAAATTTTGTCACGAAAATACTCCCATAAGCTAAACACTAAAACTTTATTATATATGAAATAAGAAAACGATATTTTTTAATATTTCTTTGATTTTAATTAACTATTTGGAGAGCAAGGGGTAATTTATAGAGATATCCAACGTATACATATATACGTATATATATATATCATTTTTGAAAATATACGATATATTTTCTCATAGAAAATGTCATTTTCGTTTTTTAATTTACATAATTTTGTATTTTATTAATTTTTTACTTCTGTACTAACTATTTTTACTATTTCCAATATGGCAGGCAAAAAAAAATACGTAAAATAACTTGAAACTTCAAAATTGTTAATTAAATTCGGAGAATGATCGAAAAACGAAAATATACCAAGTATCCATAAAAATAAATATACGGTATATTTCCGTTCTCTAGGTGATTATTAAATTTTTTTAAATTCTGACGAAAAGGTTCATGAGGATTTAAAGGATCTTTAAAAAGTTATTTAAAATTTTTAAATTATTTATTAAAATTAATTATTCAAATATAACGTCATTTCGTTAAATTAATTATTAAGAGTATGCTGCAGTCGTGGCAGCAGACAAATCGTGTTTTTCGATTTGAGGGAAAACGAAGACGAATATCGAGAACTGAAAAAATTTCCCATATTCCAAATTTAATTCTAAATATGGGAAATTTCTTCGATTCTCGATACTTGCCTTCGTTTTCTCTCAAATCGAAAAATACGATTTGTCTACTGCCACGCTGCAGCATACTCTTAAAATACAACGTCATTTCTCGGACTATGTATTGCTACACGTCATTGCTACACGTCGTCGTTGAAGAGAGCGGGATTCTGAACGTAAGGACGATCTAAGGTACCTTTTATGGTAAATCGCGCATGCGTATCGACTACCGTGACATGTGTACATTTCACTGAGAATTTCCTGAGTGATTCGTAGGCAGCCAGCAACTTCTCGTCAGGGTCCTTCTTTTCGCCTCGGGGTAGAGGAGAGAGGATGATTACCGCCACATTTCGGAACGGTTCCAACTGAGATAAGAGACGCCCAAACCTTCCGCTAAGCTGATCTGGCGTTTCGGGCTTGGGTTTGAGAGACAATAAGTTGAAAGCCCCTAAGTGCAGCACGAGGAAGACCGGTACATGTGCAGGATATTCTTGAATTGTGCGGATGATGTGTTCCTCCTGGGCTGCCTCTAGTCCTCGATCTATACGGTAGTCCACCTTTGCAGGGTACTGGAAAGAAGCGTGTTGAAGAGGAGCTACTACGGAGTCCCCGTAAATAAGGATGGTCCGAAGGTTACCCCTGAGCTTTACTGGTTGCATGGTGATGCTAAAGGGAAGAGAGAAAACGAACGGGAAACGTAGATAAATCCATTGAGTTTATGAAAAGATGTTGTTTATCCAATTGTTCATTCCGGATAGAGTTGGTGAATATTCCCTTTTGTGTTAAATGTTGCTCCTTCCATTCTTGATCCACAATGCCACTTACTTTTTCTCCTCCCAGTAGCACCACCGTGCATCCAGCAGGCTCCTTCCAATTTAAGAGCAAATTTGCGACGCTTGAGTGTTCGCCCGAGAGAGTAGGAGGATTGATATGGCAAGTGTGTAAAATTTACAATTTTCACGTGTTCGCATCATCGTTAGGGACACGATGATATGAACACGCGGAAATTGTAAATCTGCGGTTTGCAGAGGTAGGTCTCATGGAGGTTCCAATGTTTACACGCACGGATTGGCATGAGGTATACGAACTCGTGTGCGCAAACATTGGTGGGTTATCCTTTTGGAACAGAATTTACTACCAGTTACAATGGGGATGTAATTCTCATTTTCATCCTGTCACCAAAGGAGAAGTTTTCAATGAACTTTTCAGTCGGTGATATGTAATTCTCATCGGTGGAACAATGGAAAGGGCTACTAGTTATAGGTCTTAGGTTTTATCGGGAGATAGTTAAGGGAAGGGTGGCTTCTACATGTTCACATTTGGTTGGGGTGCAAGCAAACGTGAACATGAAGGAGCCATCCTTTCGATATAACTTGGTTTCTCAGTTATTGAGTTGGCGAGGGCATAGTGAAATCATTTTCTCGAAAGGTAAATCCTCGATGTTGTAAGCATCTACTTTTTCCATGAAGTGAGGCTTTGGGCGACAGTTTGACAAAGGAAGCTGCTTTGTATGAGCCGTAGGTCTAGGGTTTTAAAGCGGTACTCCATCGGTCAGAAACGTTTCTACTTGCTTGATCCGAGAAATGGAAAAATGAGTAAAAGGGGTGTGGAATTGTTACAGATTCTGTAATAACGCAGCGATTCCACAACGTATAGAAATTGGAAACGATGAAAATGAAGAAGTTACGCCGGGAGTTTCTTTCTTCCGAGGGTAACGTATATCAAGGGATGCCACTCGGTTTTTGGCTCAACCGAGAAACCGTGAAGAGTGATCAGGTTGAATACGAGCGTCTCCATGTTCACAATTTTATGTGTCAATTTCGGAGATCGAAATGGCTTGAGTTTCTCCCACCTCCTGTTCCCATAGGTGAATTGATGGTTCGAAATGGATAGGAAGTATTTTCGGGTTACCACAGTGTCTGCATGCACGTTTCTTGGGAGTTCCAAGGGACGCAAACATACAGAGACTGAGGTTTGTTAATACCTGGGATTTTATTTTCGTAGGGTTCCAGTCCTTGCATGCATGGAATCGAATGTGACATCCGAATCCATACATGAAAAGACTGGAAGCTCCTTTCACACTCGGACCTTAAAGTATCGGAGACTTTGGCCGGTCGTCCCCACCGATCGACAAGCGTCGTGAGAGGGGCTACCGAGAGGGTATGGAATGGAGGATAACGAAAATGTGGTAGTTTTGAAAAATTTTGACAGAAGGAACAGTGAAAGAAATGGAGAAATGGTAATCGAGTTCTAGGATTTTTCATTCAAGTCAGAAGCAGTGAAAAAACCAGGTTGTGCCAAATACGAACAGTGAAAACGATTACGGTTCCAGAAAAAACCGAAAAGAAGAAAAGGTTCGGTGAAGATTTGAAATTTGTGCCTGCAGGAATGTCGCTTGCTCCAAGGAAGAAGATCAGAACAGAAGTCAATAAAAGAGAAAAAATGGTGATCCTGACTGTTATTTGATGGTTAACTAATGAGAGCGGTACTCTTTCTAGAAGAGTCCAGGTGTCTGCATGTTCACAATTTTAGGAACTGTGAGCATGTAGGTGTTGCCTGGGAAAACCGGTATATAAATATTTACTATAGCTGACGGGATAAGTAAACAAAAATACGGGAAACCACCAAAGACGTAGTCCCCAAAATCAAAGACCAAACGATAAAAACGGAACCAACTTTTCCCAGCAGAGGACCCTATAATGCCTTACCTTATTCTCCCCCTTCAGGAAAAACTACGACGGCTGCTCAATTCGGGAGCTTCACGTGAATGGGGCGTGGATTCAAAAAAAAAAAAATATGATAATAAAATCTTAGGATGTTTTTAAGAGTCAAGAATCAAATCAACGGGAATATTATAAAAATCATGGAAATTATTTAAAACAAATAAAATATAAGAATTTTTAATATTTATTTAGGTTTTCTCATTTCATTAGTCCTTCTTCCAGAACAAACAACAAAAATAGAGAACAACGGAAATAGAGAACTTATAATTTTTATTGTTCCTTAACGGACAAAAAGAAAAAAAAAAAAATTCAACGGTATAGAAAAAGACAAAATTTACGGTATTATTTTATCATCAAGACCAAAAATTCAATAAAAAAAAATTACTAAACTTCATTAAAAATTAACGGTAATACAGTGAAAATTTTCAACGGTAATACAATTCTTAGAACCAAGCTCAAAGAGTTCTAATTCAACGGTATATTTTTTTTCTAAACTTATTATCTTTACATCCAGGTGTTATACACCTATCCGCAAAATACCCTACTCTCCCACATACGTAACATACATGTATTAGGACGGTACACTGCAAATCTGTATCCAATTTGTGTTCGTGGAGGTTTTTATTATGTCTTAAACTAAAACATACGAAACAGCCCCTCGCTTTGAGGTTGAGTTTACCCGTATGAGGGTCTTTACATTCGGTAAAATAAATTGGGTGTAAGTCAAAGGTATGTCCACTCATACGCATTTGAAATTTCTCCGTCTCTCCGATTGCATTCATTATTGCGCGAAATCGAGGAGGAGACCATGCTACAGGTAAATTGTGGGGTATTACTGGAATGGGATTCGGTAAAGCTATTTCAATCGAACGGAACTCGAAACTTCTTCCCCCACATTCGGTAGCGTACAATTTTGCGATTCAACGGGATTCAACTTCTCTTCAACGGTACTCCTTTGTTCCTTTTTAAAGGTATTCATTTTTTTTCTATGAGCAACATAACTTATATCGTTTTCACTTAAATCAACAGTATCCACTTACTTCCCAAGTTTACGGTATCAGACTTTCCCCCCTTTTTCTTTTTCATATCTTTTAGCATGATAGGCTGGAAATCCTCTCCTTGTTCGTTAATTTCGACTGCAACGGGATTCTTCCTGAAGTCATAATTAACATCTCCCTTATTAAAAGCATCATCCACGGAATAACCAACGGTATTAACGGTAACTTTCTTTTCCTTTTTTTCAAGCCCCGCGGAATCCACATCTTCTTTTTTTTTAATACATTCAACGGAATTTTCCTGACTCGTCTCATTTTTTCTTCGGTCTTTAGGGTCAAGTGGGGGAAAAAAAAGCCAATTTTTGAAAATTATGAATAACGTAGCAATTAATGTTTTAAAAAAATTTTTTTTCCGGTACAAAGTTTTAATTTTATATCTAGCTTATGTTTCAAAAGCAAATATGCGTCTGTTTAACCAAATATGGTCAAAATCTCCGAAAAATGCTGCCTTTTTTTTACCCGCAAAGTGGGGCAAAAACGAGCCAAACATGAGGTAATAACGGGACACCCGCGAAATTAACACTACATCGAGTTTTAGAAAATTTTTTTCGCGGTACAAGGCAAGATAATATTATTATTAAATGATATTTAGCCGTAATAAAGCGTTTACCTTTCCCGAAAGCACTTTTTTCGTCATCTTTCACAATTTTCACAAAACCAAAACATTGCACTCAATATGGCGTCGATTTTTTCCGAACATGCAAAGTGCCATATATCGAATGGCTTTTTTTTACCCGTGATGGTGTCTCGTTTTTACCCCACAACTTTAAAGCTATATACCTCGTGCTAAAATCAGTTATTTGTAAATTTCGAACCACATAATGATTCCTCAGTCATTATTGTTTATGTACGTTCCGTAATATTTTCACCTGTTTTGTTTTTTTTTCGAACAAAATGTAATTTTAAAACAAGTGTCAACAATTGCTTTTTCAAAACAAAGCCGAATGTTTAAGAAATAATTTTTTTTTACCTAAAAATATAGGAGGAAATGAAAATTTCTTGACGACGTAGCGAAATATAAGCTTCAAACTATTATCATGAATTTTTCGGAACTTTAAAGATCTGTCATTAATCCAATATTCAAGTGTCTTTTTTTTCCCTCAAATTTTCAATGGCCGTTTTTTCCCCCACTTGACCCTACAATAAATTTTGATAACGAAAAACCATTTGAAATACGAAAATTCAACGGTAAGTCTCTATCCTTAGTAATTTGTTTGCTTAATTCTATAATAAATTTTTAATTACAAAAAAATCTTAGTGGTATTCCACTACTAGAAGGAAATTCTACAACGGTAAAAATTTTATTAAACAGTAAAAACAAAATTTTTAAAAGAAAAAAAAAATTTTTACGAACGGGATTACAACTTCATAGGAAGAAGTTTGGCGGAAAATAAAACAAAAATGTCTCTTTCAAAAAAAAAAAAAAAAAAACATATTTCTACGGTAAGAAAAAAAAATCACTACCATATTCGATATTAACGGCATTAATTACAAAAAAAAAATTCATTAAACGGTACATACAAAAATAATCAAACGATATATAAAATTTTAAAGGTATAAACGAAATAAAACGGTGTACAAAACAAAAACGGTATACGATCTATCATATTACGGGATTATTGGACGGTATTTTATATTCTTCGGAAGGATTTCGGTCTGGATTTATTGTCGGAACATCCGGGACTAACACAGTTATCGGTATGGTATCCCAGTCTTCCACATACATAACAAACATAGATCTCAATTACTACACGTAAACTAGGGTCTAAATCCGTTTGATGTGCTTTCTTATTATGCCTTAGACTAAAGCACAGAAAACATCCCCTAACCTTCAAGTTCAATTTTCCATTAATGGGATCTCCGATACGTACACGGGATCAATGTCAAATATAGTGGAGCCCATTCCCATTTGATAACGAGCGACTTCACCATTTTCGCTGTACTGTTTCCGGAAAGAGGGGGCTCCCATTTTATGGAGGCATTCAACGGAATCACCGGGATAGGCAACGGAAAATCGATTTTCGCTTTAACAATAGGTGGAATGTCGTCGGTACGCACGGTAATATTGTTTATTGTAATTTCGGACGGTCCTTTTCCGCGGGAGGTAGAGTATCTCGGTATAACCGGTTTAACAGAGACATCCTGAACCTTTTTCGGAATCTTTTCTCCTACAGTTCTAGGGATAGCACCCTTAGCTACATCGGAAAAATTTAATTTAGATACGGTAACAAATTTTTCGTTCACATTATCCTTCATTCCTTTGGATTGCATTTCAACGGGAAGAACAATCTCAGCAACGGGAGAAGTATTTAAACCGTCAGTGAATGCCCCCGGAGGCGGTATGTTAACAAACGGAAAATCTTCGGAAATCTCTTCTACTTCTTCCTCTTTCGACACTTTCCTTTCCTTCTCCTTTATTGAATCAACGATATTTCTTTCTTTCTTTGACTTCATTTTATCGTGGAGAATAATAGGATATCCTTCTTCTTCAGACCCCTCTGCGGAATGAACAACGGAAACGGAATCTTTATTTTCACAACTGCAACTGCTTTCATTTTTTTTATTAGCGGAATCAATTTTGACGGGAATCACCCTCCCCTTTTTATCAACGGCACCCTCCCCACTCCGAATGTTCACATCCTTCTCTTCGACGATATCAATCCCACCACGCCTACTCGGATCAACGGTATTGACAACAAATTACAAATTGTAGATCTACATTTGAGAATAAAAATTATTTTTATGTCAAAACGTTACGAATTTATTTGTTATTGTTTTCCAGTTCGTACTATTTACTGTTTACATTTTGCTTGGGACATTTTTCGTTCGAAAAGTGCAAAGTAAAATGAGAATGACCCATGTAAAATAAAAGCCATTTTAAAAATTTTTAATTTTTATACGTTTACTTATTTTACAATGCCGAGGACTGGAAATTTGTTTCCATTTATCTAGTATTTTAAAAAAAATTTACGTTAACGAAAATCATATCCTTATCATAAATAATTTCGAAGTAGGATGGATTTGGAATATTAAGTAAATGGTATTTGAGGTATTTTAAAATATGATATTTAGAAATGATTTCGGCAAGAAATGTGTCTTCTTTTTTTTTCTAAATATTAAAATGGAAAATTACTTCATTTACAAAAAAGAATTTAAATTTTTTTTAATGCTGAAAAAGAATTTTTTTTTTTTTTTTTTTTTTTTTTGTAAGAAATTTAAAAATTTGAAAGTAGCAACCCAGAATCCTAAGATAAAAAAAAGTGTAGATAACCTTTTTAGAAAATTGATTTTTAATGTGGTTTTAACTTTTTTTACGAAGTTAATTAAGATAAGTATCCTTTTTACTTTCAGTGCGCAAAATCAAACCGAGAACTCCACTAAAAGCGGGAGGAAGCTCGGTAATCAGGTCATTAGAAAGGGCTTCATGTGCATTCACAATCTAGGTATTATGAAAGGAGGTTCGAAGGATTACTGGTTTGTCCTGACATCCGAAACTCATCGTCATCATCATTACGGTCGTCATTTAAATTGTGTTTCTTTTTGTCAATTCTTCATCGCTTTGATTCTTGTGCAGTTTTTTGAGATTCCTCTTGCTTCTTTTTAGTGAAAAGTGCATTAACTTAATGCAACACATCATACGCACTAATTTCATTTTCTTCAAATCCAGCTGATTTTAGTCCATTTATAATGTCATCTAAATTCCGTAAAGCAATGTCCTTGTGAATGATCCTTGAGCTCACTGAGTAAAGTTGTCCAATTGACGATGAAAATTTGCCCAAGGAAATATTTTCCTGCTTCAGTCGATAATTTAAAGACTTTGCCTCTTCCCTTTTGCTGAACACCAAAAAATGGAGCCAAATAATTGTCCTTTCTTTGCTTGCATCGGGGACTTTCTGCGCCTTTTCTTTTAACTGATTCACCATTTTATGCAATTCACTTGGGATGTATGTTGGAATTATCTCTCTTTCCCATTTCTCTAAGGTCCAACGTGTTTGCCTTAGACTGTTAATCTTCGTCAACTCATCTTGAAGACTAGCCTGAAAGAAAAAAAAATTAATAAAAATAATCCTTATTTTTATTCATTAAATCAACCAAATTTACCAATGCTTTTCATTTCTGGCAAGCCTCTTCACTTTTTTGCTTTAATTCTTGTTTTAATTTATTTATTTATTTATTTATTTTTTTTTTTAAATACACAATCACTTCCTTATTTGATTACTTTTTATTCTTACCCTGCAGGTTCATGCCCCACGGATCCCTGAAGTGGTACAAGATCGCGTTATTCCTTATTGTTTCCAAACTAAGATAGCGGCGATGCTTTCGGGGCTTCCTGATGCTGGAATTGGTTTCTTAATTCTCTACTTCCACTGAATGGGGGAGGTCCATCGGTCTTAATTTCTGCTGGTGGTATGTCAGACGTTAATGCTGGGTGTTCCGGAAAGAGGCTTCTTTGGATATATCTGACTCACTTTTTGACTTTTTTTTTATTTGACTTTTTATTTTCTCATGGGAAAAAATGGCGATTTTGACCCCACGGGTCTCTGAAATGGTACAATAGTGCGTTGTTTCTCTTGGCTGCTAAGCTTAGGCGATAATACCTTTTTTGTTGTCCGTAAGACTTCCTGTATCTTCTGTAGACCGTGTCTGGCGGTAGACTTGGTGCCTCTGACTCACTTGAACTACTGTCGGAATCTTCTTCAATTGGTAGTGGCGATTCTGATGAATCTGGCTGATTGGAACTACCGGCGGCTGCTTTCTTTCGCTCAACTTTTTCCCGGTGCCATAGGAGGAGGTTGTCTATCCGCTTGTCGAGTTCTTCGCTGAAGTTTATCAATGGGGGAGGCCCTGACGGTTCCCCTGGTGGTTCAGTCGGAAAGTTCCGATTTAGTTTATTCTTCGTTTCTTCTGAGATTTCGGAGACCCCGAGGAACTCAATGCTCGGTCTCCTTTGTCTTTGAGGAACCATTTTAAAAAAAAAATTTTTTTTTTTTTTTTTTTTTTGAATTAACACACCGTTTTGCGTCCGAGTAGAAACTACGTTTCAGTCTTCTGGTTCTGCCTCGAGGGATTTTAAAGGGATGTCCTGAGAGCGGATTAGAAGGACACTTATGATTAGGTTTAATAAGAATAATGTATGATTCTTATTTTGATAGTAGGGTATAAAAGGTTTTTGAAGTGTAGATGGATTATCAATGAATTAGGTGTTGGCCTAGGTGACGATTTATTCTTGATTGAAGAATTGTTGAAAAGTTGAATGACCAGACCTCTTGATTAACGTTGCTGAAGTACCAACTTTTAATTATCTCTCTGAAGTAGTTTGTAATCCCAGGATGCAGATTGGGCTGCTGGATGCTGCAGTTCTTATGATGATCTTCCTTCTCTCTTCTCTCTCCCCCTTTGTACTTTTGTCGCTAAAGTTCGGGAAGGAGGAAAGCATAGGATGGAAGGTTTTTGAGGGATGCACGGAAGAAAAATTTCGGTACCTGTTACTGAATGTTAAGTTGGGTCTTAGTGACATCTAAACATTTCAGTTGATAATACTAAAAATTAGGTAATCGCTACTAAACGTTGTTGATCATTACAAACTCGTATTAATAATTACTAAATTTTCAGTATTATCAACTCAAATGTTTAGATGTCACAGGACCCAACTTAACATTGAGTAGCAGGAACCGAACTTTTTTCTCCGTGTGCATTCTGAGTAAATACCATAGCACGATGAAAGATGAATGTCGTTTCCTGAAGTCGTGCAAATATGAATTTCGGTGACAAATGCCCATGGGTCTCTAACGTAAGAATTGCATATGGTCAAAAGTTTTTTCAAGAGTAAAGATTTGTTTTCCAATTTACACATTGACGAACATGTCCATGATGATGAGTTTTTTCTCACGTTGGTGACTTGTGGCCAGATGTTCATTGCTGTTCCGAATTCGTTCAGTACTATTGGCTCACTGAACGTCTCGTTATAAGAATGATTGACGTAATCGTTAATGAAAGGTTCTGAGGTTGGAGTATGTTTTTCACTTCCACAGAAAGCAAAGAATTTATCGACAGTGGTTGTTGTGAGGTTTACTTTGCTTAGCGCTTGCGTAAAGAAATCATATGTGTCGTTTAATGATTTTTTCAAATATTGCATTTTGTTTTGTTTGTACGAGAGAGTCCAGTTCAAAACTGTTAAAGCCGTGAGATAGTTTTTTTCTGTTTCCGGCATATTAGATATCAATTTTTTTAACCAAGTGTCCTTGTTTCCTTTCATTTGAAATTTTTGGCTTCGATTTTTGACAGTGAATGCCGAAAATTTTTTAACTTTTTTATTAGGCAAACGTCGAAGAAGAAAGTGGCGACTAGTAAGTAGCTGTCTTGTTTAACAAGAGCAATTTTTTCAGATAATTATTTGTCGATAAATGATTTTTTTTCTGCTTCTTGCAATTTGGTATGCATATAATTTTCCGATTAATAGTTTTGGGATGGGACGAAGACGAACGTTGCCTCTTTTTGTAACATCTTGTATCCTTTTTCAAAAGTAATAATCGTTGTGTAATTTTTGTCCTTTTAAATTTCCTATCTATTTGGTTTTTGTTGTTTGTTATTTTTATATTTTTTAAATAAATAAAAAAAAATCTTATTCACTCTAATTATTGACAAATCTTTAAGGGTCTTTTAGCACAAATTAACTAATTATTCTTTAAGCAAAAATCTTTTAAAATCCTACACGGAGAAAAAAGTTCGGTTCCTGCTACTCAATGTTAAGTTGGGTCCTGTGACATCTAAGCATTTGAGTTGATAATACTGAAAATTTAGTAATTATTAATACGAGTTTGTAATGATCAACAACGTTTAGTAGCGATTACCTAATTTTTAGTATTATCAACTGAAATGTTTAGATGTCACAAGACCCAACCTAACATTCAGTAACAGGTACCGAAATTTTTTTTCCGTGAATTGACCACAAATTTCGGAACAAGTGTCGTAGGACAATTCTCTGTCGTGCATTGGAATCGATGTATTGAATTTGTATCCGTTTCTCCCAATTTTGAAATAATATATATGTTTCGTACCCTTGTTTTTTTTTTTTTTTTTTTTTCTTATGTATTCTAGCATCTCTACAATTGATTGCATTTCTGATGGGAATGGTGGTGCCAATCTCGCCATTCTCTGCAAAAAAAAAAAAATAAATAAATAAATAAATAAATAAATAAATAAATTTACAACCTTCTGCCTGTTTATACACTAAAAACTAGTATCAATTTCCCACTGGCTTTTAAAATCAAATTTATTCGAAAAGGGTTGAATTACAAGCGACTAAAAAATTTCTTAGCCGTTTTCAGTCCTATTTTAAGGGAGGTTCAAATCTGGGAGTTATTACAATCTCATTTTTGAACAAGCCAAAAACCCTAATTCCTTTTCCATTAAGTATGAATTTCCAGAGACTATGCCTGTAACGAAAAAAAGGGTAAAAGTTTGTTTTAAAGTGTCATTTCAATGTATTCAGGGGTTACATATGTAACCCCTCATTCACGGTTTCCTTTTGGAAATTTCAAGGTCATTGCAGCACCTCAAGATGTCGTTTAAAAAATCTGAAAAAAATTAGGGCTAATAGTGTTATAAAAAGGTATTGATTCCCATATCAGGCGTTTCTAATTCAAAAATTCTCGTTTTTCGACCCACCCTACCATCGATCGCCCTGCTGAGATCCATTTAAACAATGAAAAACACAAACAATCCTACCGGTACTTGGAAACCGAAAATATTTTGCTCCTTTTCTGTGCAATTTGGCTATATCAGAGTCACCACGACTCCTATATCTGTTCCTTTTAGATTCAAATTAAGGAGGGGAGTAAAATGCCAAATGGATGAGTATAGACTGTGAAAAGTCGCGAATGGAAATAAATGACAAGCGATCCTTTTTCTTTTAATAACCAAACGCTCTTTAGAAAATTAATTTCTCATTCATTAGCCCTTGTCATCTCGATTTCCCCCTTATTTAAGTAATAAAAACATATCAAACATTTAAATAAAGATTTTAATTTGATTTTTTTTTCTGTTTTATTGCAGCGGAAGTCGCTCAATTGACTGACGTTTCTAACCTGGTCAACCAACACAACAGAAATGGCTCTTGTGATGTTCGGTCATTTTCAGTTTTTAGGAAATAAATTTATTTAAATCTAGTAAGTATTTTGAATACGATAGCAACTTTCCCATAAAATTAAAACCTTGTTCCCCTGCGACCGTATTTAAAGACAAACCTAACCTCAAAACGTTGTTCATTCATCGATTAAACCGATTTTGTATTTCTTTCTTCCTTCTTGTTTTTTATTTTCATTCATGCAAAATAATTATCCAGAAGTCTAAGCTAATATTTTCAATTTATCAGTTTGATTTTAGACAGGTTCAAGTGTTAAAGAGGAAATCCAACGATTATTGCTTTGCATGTCTGAGTTGCATGCATATTTTTTTAATATGTTCAGTCGAAACTTCTTATCATGATTGTTGGTTGATGATTATGATTCCTGTCATACAATTCATTTTTATTTTTATTATAATTTTTTTTATTTTATTTGTTTTAGGTAAATTTTAGAATGAAGGACAGATTCAAAATGTAGTGTAACCAAAAAATATTTTAGTTTAGGAGTCAGATTATGAGGCGTAAAAGATTGCTCCTACTACTTTTTGCGTCTCTTTGTTCATGGGCTGCTGTGTTTTATTTTCTTTTTGTTCATTGCCCCTCATGCCAAAAAGATTCAGATGTAAGTGTTGATAGCTTTCATTTACAATTTGAAAACATTATGATTATTAAAATTTCTCTTTTGTGTTTCAGGGGAACGAAACACCAAACCATGAATTAGAATTAAAAAATTTAGAGAACAACATTATGGCATTAACAAAGGATTATAATTTATTAGTTAAAAAAATTAAAAAGACGATAATGAATACAAAGAAAAATATTTTGGTTGACAAAATCAGGGAAGTCAACGAACAGTCAAACAAAATAGATGAAGGGGAAATTGCCAAAATTAACGAAGAAGCTATGGAAGAGTATAGGAGGAATAAAAATAATTTAAATGATATTGATGATAATAAAATTGACAAAAACCCTGAAGCTGTAAATAGTGATAATAGAGATAAATTGGATGAGAACGATAATAATAATAAAGATGAGAATAATCTTGAAGCGAATAATGTTTCAGATCTAGTAAGTATTTTATTGGTGTGGTGATGTAATTTCTATTGTAACTAATCATTTTTTTTTTTTTTTTTTCTCAGGAAATTCGTATGAGGAAATTTGCAAAAGCTAGGCTAGATAATGGCGGCCCTGTGATAGCAGTTCTTGTTTTTAGTTGTAATAGAGTTACTGTTCAGAGGTGCTTAGATCAGTTACTGAAATGGAGACCCTCCAAAGAACAGTTTCCGATAATTGTCTCTCAGGATTGCTCTCATCAAGCTACTACAGATGTAATATTGTCATATGGGGATCAGGTTACGCTAATTAGGGTAAGGATTTTAATTAAAAAAGAAAAAAAAAAATAAGCCATTTATAAATTCTAAGAAAATTGATAAAATGCATCAATTGTGATAACACAATCAATTTTTGATCTTTTTATTATGTGAAAGTTCAAAGGTGAAGGGCTTTTTGAAATGTAAAATTATATGATATAATTAGTCATGCAGTTTTTTTTTTTTTTTTGTTTTTGGGACACTAATGTAAATTTTTTTATTTTTCTCTTTGCAGCAACCAGATCAGAGTGAAATTCAGGTTCCACCAAAAGAAAAAAAATTCAAAGGATATTTTAAAATTGCCCGGCATTATGGATGGGCGTTAAACCAAACTTTTTTTAATTTCCAATTTGATACTGTTATTGTTGTAGAAGGTAAATTGCAGTTATTTGTCACATATTAGGTTTTATTTTTAAATTTTGGAAGAAGTTAATGGCCTTTGATAGGTCTCTCTTACCAAGTTGCATCCTGTTCGTTGCTATTTCTTGCTTTTTACTTTGCTTATATCCCTTCCTGGGGTATGATGGGCGATAAAAAAAATCTGGACTGTGAATACTGTTCGAACCCTGATACTCATATCAGTATCGAGCATGCTAGCCACTCTGGCGACTTTTCTATTGTTTCCTTTTTTTTTATTTTATTTATTTTATTTATTTATTTATTTATTTATTTATTATTTATTTTATTTTATTTTTTTTCCATTTTAGAAAATTAATTTAATTATTTTTTTTTTTTTTTTTTCAGATGATTTAGATATTGCTTCTGATTTTTTTGAATATTTCCTTGGCACGTACTGGCTGTTGAAACGGGATCCGACCCTTTGGTGTGTCTCCGCTTGGAACGACAATGGCAAGTCTGGACTCGTCGACGAAACCCATCCGGAACTCTTATACAGGACTGACTTTTTCCCCGGCCTCGGATGGATGTTGACCCGCTCCTTATGGGCAGAATTAAGTACGAAATGGCCGAAATCGTATTGGGACGATTGGATTAGGAAACCGGAGCAAAGGAAAGAAAGAGCTTGCATTCGGCCGGAGCTTCCTCGCACTAAAACTTTCGGGAAAGTGGGAGTCAGCAAGTCAGTATTCGTAAAATTTTCACCGGGGGGCAAAAAATTCTTCGCCATGAGCCGTGCACGTCCTTAAACTTTAAAGGAATTGCAAAAGCCCATATGAACTTGCAGGACCCTTGGCGGACGTAATTTTGTCCCGGGATTGCTCCTTAATTTTCCCTGATTAATTTTTTTTTTTTTTTTTTTTAAATTTCAGCGGAATGTTCTACGAAAAGCATTTAAAATATATTAAGTTAAACGAAGAGTATGTCAGCTTCACGCAGCTTAATTTAACTTATTTATTAAAAGATAATTACGACGTTTTATTCGTCAAAGAAGTATACGGTAGCCCAGTGGTTTCTTACCAAGAACTAAAAGGAGGTACCATCGTTTCCAATGGCCCGGTCAGAATAGCGTACCATACGAAAGATCAGTACAAAAAAACGGCCAAATTTCTTGGCCTGATGGATGATTTTAGGGTAATTTTATTTACATTTTAAATAATCGTACTATTTTATGAGTAATTATAATTTTTTTTTTTTTTTTTTTCAGAGCGGAGTACCTAGAACAGCCTATAGAGGAGTCGTAAGTTTTTCGTATAAAGGAAGAAGAGTTTATTTAGCACCGCATTCAAATTGGAAAAACTACGACTTGACATGGAGCTAGCATTAAAAATATTCGAAAACATTTGACAAAAAAAAAGAATGTTAATTAATTTTAAGGAAACCAAGTCATTCCGTCTGTAAAAGGAAAAAAAGCAATGAATCTTTTTTTTTTAAAATTACTCTTTAATTTTTTTTAAAGAATATAATTTTATTTAATTTTTTTTTCTAGCCAAAATCTAAAGAAAGAAAATTTTAGGAGAAGATAAAAGTTCCTATGTTGTTGATTGTAATGTTCGAGAATCCTCCCGACTTTTTTTTTTCATTTTAAAAAAGCAGGATTGCCCGAAATATTTTTTAATTTAGAGGGAAAAAGGATATTTTCATTCCATCTTTAAAAAAAAATAAAAACATATCAACGATCTAAGAAAAGCCAGTTTACATTCTGTAGGTGAAGTAGAATAGGTTATAAAACTTTTAAATTTCCTTAAACTGGAACATCTATTTATTTATTTAGTTTTTTTTTTAATTGCCCAATTTTCTGCGAATATTATTTGCCTTGAAGAAATTTTCTGAAGCTTTAGAGGACGTTTTTTTATATTATTATTATTTTTTTTTTTTTTCCCCAGGTCTTTTCGTTTGTTTTGATTTTTTTTTTCTGTTGATATATATTATTCTAAAAGAAATTTTTAAGCAACATTCATGACGTTGCATTTTAGAAAATAACAGCTCATATAAAAAAAAAAAAAGGTTTTATACTTCTAATTTTTTTTTTAAAAAAAGATTGTAATAATCTGTTTGATGTACAGTTAATAACCAAATTTTATGTTTTTTCTGAATTAATGAAATGTAAAGAAAATTATAAATTAAAAATTGAAACTCGACTATATATTTTGCAGGTATATCCTTAACTGATAATTTTTGAAATAGCAGATACTTTCTATCGAAATGATAAAAGGCTGCTTCAAGTTCCACTACTGTTGTACGAATAGTATTTTTAAATTATATTTTACAAGTTCTCACCCATTGTTTAAGTCCTTCATACACATGCGACATGAATGTTTTTATCTCAAGTGCTTGTTGAAAATTTTTCCTCGACACCTTAAAAAATGCTGTGTATCATTTTAAACTTTTTTTTTTTAAAATTATTCCAACCAATAATATTTTGATTATTATTTACTGCTTCCTTAAAACCAGATAGAATCTTGGCCAAGTTTTAGGATTTTGAAGTGATTAATAAAAAGAATTATGACAAGACAGGATGCATTCGAGGTGTTCGGTACTGATGCTGAAAATCCATACAGTATATAAAGGAAAAAAAATGAGCCGAACGAGCGAGGAACCCCAATTTCCACGATCTGCCAATTGTTCAGCAAAACCATCCCATTTCTCAATTTCATTGTTTATTTCGAAAATTAACGTTAAAATTTCCATCCGGAAACGAGCAGCGACCTCTTTTTTAACTTCCGTTAGTTCGATTGTTTTCGTTGCGACAAGTGCTGCCGCCGGCGAAATCTGTAACTAAACCCAGCGTCCATCTTGCAGTCCGTGTTGAGAAAATGGCGACTAGCGACGATGAGCCGATGCATTTATATGAAGTTTTTCAAAATTGTTTTAATAAAATCGCGAACAAACAACCAGGTTAGTAGGAAAATTAAAGTTCGTAAACGGTTCCATCGGTTTCATACGGAAAAAAATCATTTGTCGGGATTTTTGTACGGTATTTCGGGTTTTTGAGAACGTGTTTTTTGACGCGTCCTGTTTTTGGCTTTTTGCTTTGTTCCACGGTCTAGGAGTAACATCTTTTTAACGAAATTTCTTAACGGATATGTAATGGACGTTTGTTTCGTATAAATTCGAAAACGTTATTTTGTCAGTGACGATCCTGTACGGATTTCGGGATATATTTCCGTTCGAAAAAGTGTGTTGTTTGGTGTTTTTGCCTACGTTGAATGCGTTTGTTTTGATCATGTCGGATGGTTTAAATAGGCCATGAACTGCTTTAAAACTGGCAAGAGTATATTGTTATTTGGTTATTTTAATTTGTTTAAATGAATCCCATATTGAAAATTGGTTGATTTGGGGTGAAGATGTGTTTTTTGTGGAATTTATTATGCAATGAGGGTTTTGTAACATAATGAGTAAGGTGATAGGTTAGTTATGGTTTGACCAAAAAAAAGAATTTGAAGAGAAAAAAAAAAATTAAAGTGGCTTGTTGAAAGGGATGAAATATTCTAATATGGATATTCGAATCAGGGTGATGATGTTGAAATTAAGTCAGTGATTGAGATGGAAAATTAAACACAGTGTCAGAGTCTGTTGAGATGGACCGAGAAAAAAAAAATTCTCTTGGATTTTTGATCACTTATCGGAATTAAGTATCTTGTGCTATCCTATTTTATATAAAAAGAAAAAAGATTTTTGATTTTTTTTTTTTTTTTTTTTTAAATATCAGCAGCAATGAAAGTTGTGCTCTTTATAACGAAAAAATTGGATGTCCTAAGAAACTCCTAAGTTTTCTAAGAAAAGGGGGGCTGATTATTTGTTGTTATTTATTTAGTCGTTCTTGCTGTTACTTGTTCAGCTTACTTAGTTTGGTCTTTAATGTAATTATTAAAAATGAAAATGAAAACCTACAGGAGTCATGGGACATCAGTTT
>CM075207.1:1264220-1350498 GCA_037577465.1 Liposcelis bostrychophila | reverse complement strand
CAATCCTGGAGTGTGCTATTGAAAATTTGAAATTCGGAAATAAAGGGATACTCTATACACCATACAAAGCTATTCCGGTTTGCGTTTGTTTTTTTTTGTTTTTTTCAAGTATCGCTTGTTTCAATGGAGTGTAAAATTCGCACAATTTAAGAAAATGGTTGTAATTCTTTTTATTGAATAAAAATTAATTTTTTTCTTCTCTCTTTTTTTTCAGATAAGCTTGGTGTACCAGTTTTTACATATCCCAGCATCATAGGGATGTAATGTAATATAAACGTAAGTAAGTAAGAAAATAGTATGAGAGCGTAGAATATACAAAGTGTTAAAAAAAAGTCTTTACTAAGCCCTGTACCACTAAACTTTCGTTTTAGTCCCGGGAATCAGGACAAAAGCATCGGTCGATTCCAAGTCTTAATATTTACAATTTTTAAAATGTCCATCATCTCTTTTTTCTGAAATCCTAAAAATTTCCAGCACCAGAACACATCATTATTTACATGCTTTTTGAGGTATTTTATTGAAGCGATAAAAAAAGATTGATTTTTCCTTATTTACAAATTTCGAAAAAACTGGGCCTCAATTTAGCTACAATCAATATTTTGTACCGATAAAAAATTAGAGAAGGCTTATTTTTTTTTAAAGTTTTGCATGCATTTTTTATGCATTGTTTTAAGGAAGCTTTAAAATGACAAATGTTACTAATTTTTCTAATTTTCTTAAAAGGAGCTGCAATTATTTTTTTTGCCTCTTGTCCATTATAAAAAATTTTTGCCAAAAGATAAAAAAATTGTTTTGTTATTGGAAATTAAAATTTTGAAGGTGGTTGGAAGTAAGGGGAGCAAAGTAAATTTCCTTAACTTCCCTCTGGATTTACTGAAAGATTACTTCAGCTGATTACTAATTAGCCTCTTGTTAAGGATACAGGGAGATCCATATTTGGAAGTACTCTTCTAGAAAATGGTGTTAACGATACTGCTGCCTCCAAACTTTTTTTTTTTTTTAGTTTTAAAAAAATTGGGGATGTCTTTCAAATAATGAAAAAGTGAAAATTTGCCCTCTAGACAAAAATGCAGGGTGGTTTTTTTTTTATGCACCCTAGTTAAAATTATTTTTAAAAATTGACAAACCTGGACTAAAAAAAGACTATGCATTTCATAAGTATTTTTTTATTTTTAAAAAATCGGAAAGCTCTTAGTACTGCATATCATATGTATGTAAGTATTGGAAATCTTTTTTTTTTTTTTTTTCTCTTAATAAATGTGATTAAATTGTTTTGACAGGCCACGTGATGAATTATAATCTTTGCTTTATTACCATTTTTAGATATTGAGCGCGTGGGTTAATTATCAAGCCTATCTTAATCAGCTGTTTTTTTTTTTTTTTTTTTTTTTTTGTAAGACTGTAAAAGATTACATTTAGTCTTCTTTTCGAGGATCCTCTTTTTCATAATCTAAATTATCGCTTAAATGCAAAACGTTTTGCTGTGTATGTGCCAGTTTTATGACAGTAACTCTCTATTTATTTGGTTAATCTGAAATTAAGTTTTGACGTAGGACTACGCCTTGGGGTTCGATCCTGGGGAAATCTGTCCGGGTTCTGTCCGGGTGTCGCACTGTTCGCACCAAATATTATATTTAATCATTTTAATGTTAAAAAGTAATAATTTTGAAAATTTTAAATAATATTTTGACTATTTTTTTTAAAGTAACATAGACTATCTTTTTTAATAGTAACATTAGACGACATGAACGAAAGCAAGGACTTTAAGCATTTTTTAAAATTTTACTTTTTTTAATATTCTTTAAAGTTTTTTTTATCATTTTTCGTTGTAGCCCCTTAAGAAAATTAGCTAAATAGGAAAAAGATATTTTGTTCCAATCCGAAGTCTGTATAATTATAGAATTTTACTTTTTTTTTATTTCAAAGTTTTTGCCGCCATTCTCCGAATTATATCCTTTAATTGTATTGCATAAAAGAGTGATCATTTCATTATCGTTCATTCGTAAAATGCTAGAGAAAGCTCGATTCCAACATTACAAAGATAACCTAATTTAAAAATTCGTTTAAAGGAGGGAATGTCAAAATTATTCCTGCAACGAAATGATTTATCCTGTAAATTTTCTGTCAGCGTATTTTAAAATAAATTTAACGCTTGTATTTTCCTGTAGTGATATAATCAGAGGTTACGTGTGTTATTTTATGATCAACCATCAAAGTTCAAAAAAAGAAATTAAGTTTGACTTCACATATTTAATACGGGAAGCTTTTCTCTTTTTTTAAATGTTTTTTTTTTTTATATGAGAATTTTTATTAGAGTTGTATAGTTCCCGGGGATTAATTTCTCGGGAAATATTCCCCTCATAGGGAATTTCGAGAAATTTTAAAAGTGTTGAAAAGTGACCAAACTAACGAAAGTTCCTCATTTTTTTCTTTAAAAAAAAATCCTTTAAATATATTTTAAAAAAATAGACTCAGTGGTGGGATTTTAAGTTTGAAATATTTTCTGAGAATTTAAAAAGGATTTCTATTAAGTTCCGAAAATCAGAGACTTTTTGACAATATATCCGGCAGAAAAAATCTTCCCAATATGAGCTACCGATTATATCTGTATTGATATTTACATTTATAACTTCAACAAAGGCCTATTTTAGAAAATTTATGTCGTATAAAGGAAAATATTCTTAAAAACCGGAAACGTATTTTTAATTTTCAGTGAATATCTCTGACTTCCAAGCCCAACTGTAAACTTTAACAATTAAAAGTTTTTATGAATAAAGAAAAATCGCCGATGCATTTCGGTTTGCAGAATCGTCGCAATTAAGGCGCTAGAAAACTTATTTCAATAAACAATCAGCAGATTGAAACCTGCTATCCTTTTAATTCACATACCTACCTAAGTTTTTTTTTTATGTTAATTTTTATTTCATCTACTTTATTTTTTTGTAGACTTGCCAGTTCCTTGGAAGGCGAAGATTATTAAAAAAAATTTAGCCATTAAGTTCCAAAATATTTATATGTAAGAGCCTTGATTAAAGAAGTCTGACGAGAAAGGTATGGGGCCGTCCATAAATTACATAACGGTTCGGGGGGGTCTGAAGGGACGCTACGATTTGTTACGAGGGGGTAAGGGGGTCTGGTGTGGCGTTACGCAAGATTCATCTTTAAATTTAATATTTTCAGACTAATATGAATTAATCCATTAATATTTTCATTTAATTCGGTTTCATAGTTGCAATTCTATCTGCTCACGGCTATATGTCAATTTTCTCCGAATTTTTTTTTTCTTTTATATTGTAAATCTAAAAAGAAAAATCTCCCGATGCTTGATACTCCTATCATGAAAAATAAAAATAATCTGCTTTTAAAATTAAAATGCTTATCTTTTTTAAAAACAGTTGCGAACTTTTTATGTTAACATAATGCATATTTAACAGCCCAAAAGATTATCGGAAAGATTCTAAAAATCTCAGATTTTCCAATTTGACAATTGCAACTTACTTTAAGCAGATCAGTTTAAAGAAATTGAAATATTTGCAACTAAATGCAAGAAAAAAAATTCTGGTTTCTGATGATTTCAGTCTAAATATTATCTTTTTTAATATTTTCTGTTTATATTTCCATCGCAAGGAATCATACTTTGCTTGGTGCTGCAAACTTTAAAAACTTTTTAGAATCGAGTGACGTTAGCATTTAACATGTAAGTCCAAAGGGTCAAAAAACGGTAGCTTAGTCCTATGATTTCGATCCCTTTTATTGTCTTTTTAAAGAAGACCTACACTTACACGGTCCCAAAAAATTACAATTGCTCTAAATAACGTCAGGGCTAAAGACAACGAACATCCCTCAGGGGACGGTTCATTTGGAAATTGGCACAATCACAACAGGAAGATTCGAAAAAATTAAAATAGTTCAAGATTAAGTCTGAATAATTGTAGATTTTTTTTTCTTGAAAAGTTATCCCAGATAACACCATTAAAAAATGTTGAAAAATATTCCAACGTTATTTTCACCTGCAATGTAGTGTTTTATGGGATGAATCTCTAAGTGGAGTACCGGTATCTCTAAATTTCATGTTGAGGGGTGAAACAAAACAATGTGATATTAGTATCGTGGGACAGTTAGTATTTAAAATGGTGATGACGCAAACACAAAATGCTCCGTAGCCATTAGCCTTATATTGATATAATCCAGGTGTCGCCCCACAAAACTCGAAAAATGATAGCCAGTTGTTATTATAAAATAGATAACATTTTATTTAAATATTACATTATTAATAAATTAAACCTTAAGATCTATTTGATAAAAAAAGAATTATCCCATTTAATTTCACCGAATTATAATTATTTCCATTCTGGTTAAAATCCCTCAACGTTTTCTTCAGTTTGTGTTTTTACGACTCACTGCACTGTTCAAAAAATAATCTAGTTCCCTCCCTATAAATTTTAACCAAAAGGGAAACCGTTATTATTCGGAGTAATTAATTACTTAATTATTTAAATACAGTTTTGTTTTGTTTTTTGGTTGTTTTTATTGCATCATCCTTTTCGAGCCGATCGCTTAGAAGCATTTACGGTGGACGATGCCAGGGCCGGATTCGTCGTATTCTTGTTTTGAGATCCACATTTGTTGGAAGGTAGATAGAGAGGCCAAGATGGACCCACCGATCCATACGGAGTACTTCCTTTCCGGGGGAGCGATGATCTTGATCTTGATGGTGGAGGGAGCGAGGGCGGTGATTTCCTTTTGCATTCTGTCGGCGATACCTGGGTACATGGTGGTGCCACCGGACAAGACGGTGTTGGCGTACAAGTCCTTACGGATGTCGACGTCGCATTTCATGATGGAGTTGTACACGGTTTCGTGGATGCCGCAAGATTCCATACCCAAGAAGGACGGTTGGAAGAGGGCTTCGGGGCAACGGAACCTTTCGTTACCGATGGTGATGACTTGACCGTCGGGAAGTTCGTAGGATTTTTCCAATGAGGTGGAGGCAGCTGCGGTGGCCATTTCCTGTTCGAAGTCCAATGCGACATAGCAAAGTTTTTCCTTGATGTCCCTGACGATTTCTCGTTCGGCGGTGGTTGTGAAACTGTAACCTCTTTCAGTCAAAATTTTCATGAGGTAATCGGTCAAGTCACGACCGGCCAAGTCGAGACGGAGGATGGCGTGGGGAAGAGCGTAACCTGGAGAAGTAAAAATACATAAAATGAAAAAGTTTGAAAGATAAGGATTTCCATTCCCCTTTCAAGAGCAACCCCAGATAATGCACAAAATTTTTACAAAATATTGCAGAAATAATTTTTTTAGGTTTTAACTAGAAATTTAAGAAAGTTCGATAACTTTTTTATTAAGCTTTGCCGATATTAAATCCCAGTCGTACTCTTTAGGGCTTTTTTTTTTGTTATTTACCTTCATAGATGGGGACGGTGTGAGAAACGCCATCTCCAGAGTCCAAAACGATACCAGTGGTACGACCGGAAGCGTACAAGGACAATACGGCTTGGATGGCAACATACATGGCTGGGGTGTTGAAGGTTTCAAACATGATTTGGGTCATTTTTTCTCTGTTGGCTTTTGGGTTCAAGGGAGCTTCTGTGAGAAGGATGGGATGTTCTTCTGGTGCTACTCGGAGTTCGTTGTAGAAGGTGTGATGCCAGATTTTTTCCATGTCGTCCCAGTTTGTGATGATACCGTGTTCAATTGGGTATTTCAATGTGAGGATACCTCTTTTGGATTGGGCTTCATCGCCTACGTAGCTGTCTTTTTGACCCATACCGACCATGACACCCTATCGAGGGAGAGAAAAAAATCGGTTACAAATGAAATTAGAACGGGTTTATGCCGATCGAGATTTTTACCTGGTGACGGGGTCTGCCGACGATAGATGGAAATACGGCACGGGGGGCGTCATCCCCGGCGAATCCGGCTTTGCACATACCGGAGCCATTGTCGACTACTAACGCCGCAACATCGTCGTCACACATGTTGGATTACCTTCTTTTTTCCTGGAAAAAGAAAAAAAAACTGTTAGGGATTGATTAATGTAAAAAAAAAGTGCGCTTTATCGGTTCAATTTATGACGTCAAAAGTTTGTACTCGAAAGAAAACGTTTTCCCTGTTAACTTAAGAACGACAATCTCTAAATATTTTCGGAAATTCCCTGACAGCAGAAAATCTCTGGTACGTGTCAAAAAGGTGTCTGACACGCACTTCAGCAACTGTCAAATGTCCTGTCGAAGAAAGTTTGAGGAAAGTTTTAAAAACTTGAGTGTTTTTTATGCCAAACAAACGTTAAAACGTCAAACGAGAATCCCATTTTTATAACTTCTTGTTTATAATCTTTTTTTTCATAGTGTACCGATTAAGTTTCCTTTTTTTTCGAAGCTGATTCGTTTACTTTAAGAAGAAAAAAATGCGAATTTTCTTTTCTTTGAGCTAAGAGCTTCCTTCCTTAGGGGGAAAACTTTCATGATTTCCTTAACTTTGTTACGGACAAAAAAAGAGCTCTAAATAGCCTTATTATTTCCATTTGGGGGAGAGACAGGAGAGGACGTGCGATTTTTCTCCTCTTATCTTGAACTGTCAGCAAAGACCAAAGTCCGATATAAATTAGTCCGACAAGAAGTTTGTTAAACTAATTTGAAAATAATTCCCGGATGGAAGAAAATGAGCCCGAATATCATTTAGGCCTATCATCTTACGACTCCGCTTTTTTTGTAAATACATCAATTTGGCAAGAATATTATTGATACTTTTTGTCGAGTAAAATTCGAATTTTTCACCTCAAAATTAATTTTTTTTTAAATCGATTCATTAATTGCCTGATGTAAAAGATCATGGCCTAACATTTGAAAGAAATATGCATTAGGAACTTGCCAACTTTGAAAACTAATTTTCGTTCAATTTTAAAAATTCCTAATATCCATAAATATTCAGGAGATATTTCTTCTCAAAATCTAAAAATTCCTTAATATTTATTGTTCCGATGAAAAAAATCCGCGTTCAACGTGTAAACAATACAAAATAGATAGCACCGTAAATTTAGAGCTAAGTGAAATATAAACACAGTCCATTTTTAAACACAGAGCTTGAAATATGAACAATTTATTTTGAATTTAACTGTTAAGACGCGGGCTTTTGACGTCACAAATGCGTGCTTCACGCGCGTATTTGTACTTTTTAAAATCTTATCGACTAAATATTGTCAAACTATTAAAATCCATTTTCGATTTCATTTTTGTTTTCTAATGTCGTGCATAAAAGTATCGTTCGGTTTCACAAGCCATTCGAATTTTTAAAGTAGCGGTCTAATATTTCAAAATTGACCTTGATTACCTCCCGAGTTTTCTTGTTGGAACTTTGCCACTTGCATTGCATTAATTAATTAGGAAAAGTATGCTGTAGATCGTATTTCCTTGGTGATTCGAAATAAAGCGACTTTCATTCTTAAAATTCTTTTTTTACTTTTTTCCGTAACCCCATTCAAATACATTCGTAAATATTGGAACCGTGCCCATCTCCATATATGGAGATGCGTTCGGTTAAACCGTTTCTTAAAAAAAAAGAAAGAAATTTTTTTTTTTTTATCAATACGTTTTTAATTTATTCTTTTCTACATTGTCGCTTTCATAAAAAAAATAAAAATGAATAAATAAATAAATTAATACTCTCCCAACTAATTTTTTCCCCCAATAAATTTTTCCGTTACTCCATATTTTCGTTTGCTCGCTTTTCCCCGTTTTCCATCTTTCCATCAGAACTTAGCCAACTTTTCCGTTTGTTTTCGAAGATGTTCCTTTTAAAAATTCGGATAACTCACTTGAAACCGTCGATCGCACTATTTTTCGGGTTTTATTTACTTTTTTTCCACTTATCACTTCACGTTTCTTAACTTTCACTAACTCCGCTTATTTTTTCTTTCAGATACCTACCCTCGTTACAAAATAAAGACTCCGGGCGGTTGTGATCGCCTCTAAGACTGGACAGTGAGTGAGGCCTTCTACGTCTGGCAAACAGTCTATATCCCCCTGGATGAGCCAAGGCGTCCCAAAAATATCTCCCTCCAAATAGGGCATTCCACAATCCCTATTTTAACGTCGCCCGCCAGTCGACGATGCGTTCTGCGCGCATTTTACGTCATGGCGTTTCAAATTCTCGGCTAGACGTGATATTTTGAAGCTTTGGCTTTTCATCACGGTAAGTCTGATTTTTTTTTTTTTTTTCAATAATTTTGATGGTAAAACGGGTTTTACAAATACCAAAACGCTGCTGAGTAATCGGTTAAATTGACTGCACCCAAGGTGTACCTTAAAAATGGTTGTTGCATTCAGCATGGAACAGATAAAGTACTTGGTTCGAATGCGAGTTCACTAAATTGTTTTGTCACAAAATTAAAATCAGGCCGTAATCGGGGACAAAGGACCTAGCTATCCCCATGAGTAGATTTTATGTCACATCTTCCATAACTTAAGAGATCATTTGGGCCTTACTTTAAAAACCCTTAGTCTCTCTTTTACTTTTGGGCTGACTATAGGCCTGATTAGGGCCGGGCCTTAGCCTCAACTTGTAGGCCCTTGAAGTCCAAATTATGATAGTTATGAAAACACCAACATTCCAGAATATGGCCAGAGGGAACATTTTGGGGAAAAATTAAATCTCCCAGTGGGAGCAGAGAGAGAGAGAGGCGGAACTCCTCCAAGGCACATTTGTTTCTCCTTAAGGACCTGAAATAAGTCCTTCAGTCGAGTGCAGAAAATATATATTTATTTGGAATATTATCGTGCGTTTGCCCCCTCTCTTTTTCACCCGAATGATGGAAACTCGGAGCTCGTGCCTTATCTAAATGCAATTCTCGCCTTGGTTCACTTGCCAGGAAGCTATATTTTCCCGTTAATCCGTGTAAAATTCTTCCGTCCAACAGAATAATTTCAACTTTGAGTACATTATTTTAATGCCAAGAAAGTATGCACAATTTAGCCTTTCGAAAAAACTAACAATGAAGTTGGTACACTAAAAGGGGAATAAGATGTCTCATGGACAAAAAAACTTGTCAGGCAAATCATTCTCCACTTATGTTAAGAATGGAAAAATAATTGATAAATTTTTTTTCGAATTAACCGTTTATCCGCCCTTTTTTCCTTTGTGTTTATTTCCCGACCAGAATACGTTCGTGTAATGTAATTACATGAAGGCTGATGGCTGTTCCAAATAAGGACGGTAGTCCTGTGACGACACAAACTCACGGAGGGGCAGCCCCTAAAGTTAAAAAACTTATATACTCTCTTTCTCTTTCTCTCTCCTACTCTCGTTCTCTTTCTCAGTGGGAGGATGCTTCACACATTCTCTTATGTTTTATTTATTTTCTTTCTTTCTTTTTTTTTAAATTTCTTTATTTAACACCACGATTCTCCCTTTTCAGTACAATTCTTCCAACTTAGTTCATTCTTTTCAAACTAAATGCACTGAGTTCAAAATTAAATGCAACTCTTTTTTTTTTTTTTTTCTTATGCAACATGAATCGGGCTGGGTTTCGATTTGATAATATTTTAGAGACTGAGAAAAAAGCAACACATAAGACGGGATGAAATTCAGAGAGAAGTTACCGCTTTCCGCAATGTTTTCCCTGCGCTTCAGCTGGAACGATTAAATAGCAACAATGTGCATAAACACTCGACAATTTGTCGTACATTGTAAAGTGCAGATTAAAAATGGCGGAGAAGCCTTAAAAAAACGGATTTTAGGTTCAAGAAATTGTACCGTTCATCTGAGCCAAAAAGTGAGTTGCGGAATAACCCCATTTTGGTAGTGATTCACCACAAGGAACAGAGGTCTTGCGTTTTTTTGTTGTTTGTATTGTTTACATAGGCCTAATAGTTTGTTTCTGTAAACAAGACGAGGACTTGTATTGTCCTTGCCTAGTCTTGTGTTGTCCATCACTATAAATTGGTGCAAACAGGACAAATGGTCCATAAGCTAAATATCGAATTTCTAGTACCGTCAATATTTTTTAAATAATACGTCAAATTTTCTTTTCGAAGAAAAAACAGCGCTGGTATCATCCAATTCCAGTGCTTAGAAGAATTGTAAAAAATCAATCATATCGATCGTTTTAAACACGAGTAGTAGCCGTTTTTTTTTCCTTTTATTTGTCTTTTTTTTCTGAATCATGACTTTGATTGATTACATCAGAGTTGAAAAAATGATAGATTTAGCTGAAAATAGTTCATCTAATAATTTGTATCTTGGACGTTTTTAGTCCTAAACAGCATTGTTTTGTTTGAGTTTCGATTTCTCAGCCTTACAACTTATAAATTCCCAGTAGGTACTATATACCTGGTGGCAGAAGTCCACAATTATCGACAAACAAAATTAGAACTTGGCTTACGGCCTTGCATAATCTCTCCCCCGCCTCCCTCTATTAAAGTTTCAATATTTGATGCCTCTGAGAAATTGTAGAAACTATGTCTGATCATTAAAAAATAAAGGGTGCAGAAGAAAAAAATCTTACAGGAATTTTTTTGAAACATTTAATCAGCCTACCTGGAAAATGATGTTCTATTACTCATAGTGTAAAAGGATTCTTTTTAAGAATTATTTAGCGACTTAAAAGTTAAACTTTGAAAATATCTTTTATACCAACTTCGAGACAGTGTTGCCAAGCCGAGCGAACACTGTCTCGAGTTCAAAAATGTGCCCCTTGCTGTCCTTGGTATAAAATATACTATTCCAAAGTAGAAAAAAAAGGAGTTTCATTCACTTAAAAACAAATGAGCAAAACGTCAAATGTAAATCAATCAACGGAATTTGGAATTTAATCTGCAGCATCATAACGGGGAAAACTATTTGATAGACCGTTAAAAGATAGTTTTAAAACTTAAAAAAAAAAAAAAAAAAATTGGCCTGTATACATATTTTTTCTTTTTTAATTGTCAAGGATTTAACTTGTTAAACATTTTTTCACACAGCGGTGTTCTCTTACTTCATCTTTAAAAGCGAATACATTTTAACGTTAAATCTTTTTTTTTTCTTTCCTAATTTTGTGAAATCCGGCATCTGTTCATTAGGGATGGAACAAGATTTTTACTGAGATCTCCCATATGTTTGAAGGGATTAAAGGGACCCTTTTTTTTTATTATTGTCAAGACGCGAGACGCTTCCTGTTTTAATTTTTTTTAAACATTTTTTTTTTTAAATTTATTTTTATCATCTTAATTTGTTGGAGATTTTTTATCAATGAAAAAAATCGACCTAATTTTAATTGTGTCTCCCAAAATAAACGCGGTCTTTCAATAAGAAATGCCGCGATAAACTTGTAAAATGTGTCAGTGTGCATAAATGAACAATTTGGTGACGACATCCAAATGGTCATGCCTAAACATATTTTTCTCCTTGGTGGCTAATTAAAGTCTGTCGACTAACCATGGTCGCCTTAAGGTTTTCTCCAATTTTAAAGAGCTAAAATTACATTATGATTTTATAGTAAAGGGAAAAGCCTGTTTCTGAGGAGATTCTGTTCCTGTTTAATGAGGAGATATTAAGAAACACATATTTAGCTTTTGGACACTTCAAAATGTCCCTGGTCATAAAAGGACATTTCTGTTCTTTCCAGGTAAATCTGCAACGCTAATTCAAGACTAAAAAAAAATGATAAAAATAATTTTTGAAATACAATTAATGTTTTATGAAGAATTTAATCGGGTAAGGGAACTATATAATTAATCGACATCTATGCTTAACTAGTAGGTAACAATTAATTTTTTTTCCTTATGAAGATTAATTTTTAATTAGGATACATTTAAGATTATAAAATATTTTTTAAATTTTGATTGAGTTAAGAACTGAAATGATGGTATGTGGATTTTTACCAGAAATTTAGTTGTTAAGATACCTGTTAAGGACTAGAAAATTTAGCTAAACAAAGCTTTAAAATGGGGGTGATTTTTTGCGATACACATTTTTTTTTCTCAAAATGTACGCGTTCGTAAAAATTTTAAAATCTATGGAAGAAATTAAAGTTTTGCTCTTTGGCTTTGCCAAAAGTCACTTTTAAAAAGACATTATCAATCAAATGAAAGCGTAATGTGCATTTAAATGCCTTAAGAAAATATATGAAAAATATTCCATAACTGATCAACGTGATGTTTTTTTTTTTTCTTCAGTTTTTACAGGTACGATTCAGGTTTTTTGCACCAGCTTATTTTTACCTTCTAATCGAATTTTATTGGACTATTTCAGTTAATTATCCTAAGAATTCAAGTTACAAATTAATTTTCGTTATAAAAATTAATTTTTAGACCCCAAATTAACCCATTTTTATTATTTGGATCTACTCGACCATAGATGGTTATCTATTAAATACCAACTATGGACATGCCTGCTTATCCGTAGTTGGTAAATATCGGAAAATTGAATACCATTTATGGATATCTATAAAACTAAGGAAATTATTGATTGTTAGACGTTTAACCATTCTCCGACCTTCTAAAAGGTTTGAATCATTATTTTCTGATATATTCGCACGTTTTCGTTTCAGTTCTTAATTATTCGGGGCTATAAGTAGCTGGGTAGCTAGCCGTAGATGATTGACCGGCCCTAGATGGACTTTTTGAATCAAAATTGAAAATTCCGTTTTTTTTTTTTTTTTTTTTTTTTTCATTTTAAAAACTTGATTTTATTTTCTCTTCTTTCCCTCTCATGTTGCGGCCTTTATGTAAACAAACAATTAGTCATAAACTATACTGGTCACAAATTTTTTTGTCGTAAGAAAAATTCGTCTTGGGGGGTTTTCGTCACGATTTGGATTACTCACACCTAGTGTGTTAACCCTTTACAGTCGTGAATCTCCCACGGTTCTTTTTTTTCTCGTCCAAGAAAATTTTTTGGCTGAAAAAATATTTAAATAAGCTTAGTTACATTGTTATAGCTGAAAAATGTATAAAAATTCATACTGAGGGATTTATTAATTTTGGGTATAAATAACTTAGGATTGATCGTATTGGGACATTATATGCCTCTTTTTAAACATTTTTATGGAAAAAAAAAAAAAAAAAAAAAAAATTACGATTTTTTATAATCGAAATCAGGCCTAGTGTAACGCTACCGACGCTTTTATCCAATGCACCACTCTGCAACTGATTTTGGAAAGCGAAAAGATGGTTCCATGTGCTGCCGATTTTTCATGAATTTGGAATTTTTTCGAACTTTTCCAAATTTTCTGCTTTTTTCTTATATTTTTAAATAATTAGACCGTATGTCTGAGCAGTAATCTAAGTTCAAATTTTGCGGAACCAACTTTTTTTAAGGCATTTATTTTTTACACACCGTTTCATTCCTCAGTATTCTTTAAAATCAATTCGAAAATGTAGATTATTTTTAACGTCTTAAACTGTTTTTCAATTTCACCGGTAGACGTCGCATAAAGTAACGTAACGTTTGATTTCCTTTGTTTCCGCTCCTTTGGGTATCAAGTTAAAAATGGAATTTTGATTTATAAACAGAAACTGTGTATGAGCGACTTGTTATTAATTTACGTTTTCAATTTACTCGTTAGGTAAATTAATTTTCTGCATTAAAAGACAAAACACCGAAAAGAATCATTTTTCTTTTCATCAATATTTATTTGTTTAAATAAATCTCAACGTAAAATTGATTTTTTCTCCTTTTTTTTTAACAGGTGATGAACAAGAAAAAGAAGAAATAATAGATTTTTCATGCAGCGTGAATGTTCTGAAATACAGGCTTGGTTATTGATATCAAAGTTTTAAAGATGAGTAACGAGAAAAATATTAGTAATGCAGTGCCTCCTCCAGTTACAAATCCTTCAGCAAATCCAAACCCGTGCCCCATGACCCCTTATTATCCTCCTCACATGATAAGCATGCATCCTCCTTATGTACCACCACCAGGTTATCATGTATCATCACCTTATGGATTTCCATGTAATCAACCTGTTGGTTATCCTCCTATTTACGGTCAAAGTCCTAACTCATATATAATGCCTCCTGATGCAAGTAAAATGCATAAAGTCCCTTGCCCACCGAATGTTTACAATGAAATGTATCTTCATAATCCACATTCCAGTCATCCCCCTTATATGCCTCAAGTACCAAAAATAAGTGATTTGTCTCACACTACCCCTTCAGGTTATCCTTATTTACCCAGTCAGTGGGGTTACCAGAATGCTCAAAATAATATGCATCACATAAAAAAAGATAATGTAACGGAACCAAAGACAAAAATTACTGCTAAAGAGACTAGTTTAAATAATAAGGATATAAGACAAGAAAACAGAGTTAACGATTGTAGATCAAAATCACCTGATAGACGATATAAAAGATTTCGTAGATCAAGATCTCGTGATAGTGGAGTAGGAACTAGATCCAATTCTCGCAGAAGATCCAGATCCAGGGACAGTAGGAGAAGTAGACGGTCTCGCAGCAGGTCCCGTTCGTATAGCAGAAGATCTCGAACTCGAAGTTCCAGTAGGTATTCCTACAAATCTAGAAGGTCTAGGTCCAGGTCCAGGAGTCGTCGTAGATCTCGCAGCAGAGGAAAAGACAGATCACCCTACAGACCAAGAAGAACGCGGTTCAGATCCCCTGTTCTTAAAGAAGAGAAAATAGATGATAGGCAAAGACTTATAGAAAAATGGAGAATGAATAACTGTGATAGTCAGGATCAAATGCAAATGCGCTTACAAGAAATATCACAGATGAATCCGAATGAAATCTTAGAGGAAGAGAATAAAGTTTGGATTAGGAGTGCTCCTGCTGATCGTTATTATGAGCGAGATGAAAAGTATGAAATGTGCTTTTTTTTTCTTTCACTACTGATTAACTTCTTTTTTTTTCAATTTTTTTTTTCATAGTGATTTAAAAAAAATGAAGGCTACTCCAAGGCTGGATCAACTGTGTGAAAAATTTAAATATGAGCTAGTGGATAGAGGAGCAAGAGTACGTGCAACACAAACACTTCCATGTCCTCAACCTCAAAAGCCAAAGCAGAAACTTTGTAAACATATCAGTCAAGCATGCTCTTCAAGTGATGACTCTGATAGCGATGAATCTGATGATTCAGATGACGTAAATCATATGATGGAGGAATTGCATAGAAAGCAGCAACATCCTTATAGACTTCATCCAGAGCTTTGGTTTAACGACCCTGGAGAGGTATAATTACTTTCTTTGGAGTGTGATTTTAAATTCTTACTAGTTTAATTTTTTCTGCAGATGAATGATGGTCCCCTTTGTCGCTGCAGCGCCAAAGCAAGAAGATCCGGTATACGCCACGGTTTTTATGCCGGAGAAGGGGAAAACACAAAATGTGATGTGAAATCAAACAATGCTGGAAATTTGTATCATTACAGGATTACAATATCTCCACCTACAAATTTTCTGGTGTGTTCGAAATAATTTTTGCCTTAATTTTTTAGAATTAATTGAATTTTTTTTTCCTTTTTAACAGACTCGAACACCAACCATAATAAACCATGATGATCATGAGTTTATATTTGAAGGGTTTTCTTTGATCTCTCATTATCCAATCGAAAAGTTACCAACTTGCAAGGTTATTCGTTTCAATATTGAGTATATAATTTTGTATGTTGAAGAAAAACTTCCTGAGAACTTTTCTATCCAGGAATTGGATTTATTTTGTTAGTATTATTATTATCATTATTTATGTATTTTATTTTATTTTTTTTTTTTTTATTTATGAAATCAGCATTATTATTAAACTTTTTTTCTTTTCTCAGATAATTATCTCTTTAAAGAAATTTTGGAGCTGGTGGACTTTGATTTAACTAATCCGAATTTCCCGGATGGTTGTCCGCAGTTTCATTTCATGCCTCGGTTTGTCAGAGAATTACCTGATAACGGTCGGGAGTTACTTCCTATGTGCGAAGTGCTCAAGTATCTTTTGGATAGCAACAAATTATTGATAGATGACGAGACTCTGAGAAATATTCATAAAATGTCAAAAACGGAATGGCAGAATTTTGCAGATTTTGTAAAAGGTATTGAATGAGAATTTTTTTTTTTTAAATCCAAAAGTATTACATTGTTGAATTAAGGGAAAAATATGTTTGACTTGGAACAAGCATTGCCAAAGTAGCACAATATGATTCTTTAGCCGACTCTCAAACTCTCCCTAGAATCTTTCCGTCCTCCAAAAACTTAAAAAGCATAGTGCTACTATGTGAGCGGAGTACGGTCCTCTATCTAAAATCTTTCTTAAAAATATTCCCTATTTGGGAAATTTTGTGATTTAATAAGTTATAAAAATAGCAAAATCAACGAAAAATCCAAATGTAGAAAATAAATAAATAGATAAATAGATAAATAAATTCCAATTTCTGCAAAGTTATTTCGAATATTAAGGGAAATATTCCTGGAATTTATTTTTTTTCACTTTAAGAATATTTCCATTTTATAACTAGAAGATTAATTTTTGATAAAAAGTTATAATAAATTTCCTTCCATTTTTTTAGGCATGGTTGTAACAAATCCCGGGATGAAGCCTTGTTCATTACGAGTCGATCAGCTCGATAGAGAAACCGAGACGGAGCCCGAAAGCAAGTACAGTTCTAGGAGTTCTTCTAGAAACAGCAGTCGAGTACGGAACGACGACTCCGAGGACCGAAAATCTGTCCATTTTCGTTCGAAAAGCCAGGATACCGAATTAATTACCGAAAAAGACGAAGACGAAAAACCTGAAGTCGAAGAAATCGAAGACACGGAAACCGTCAAGGAAGGTTCTCCTACCCCTTCGGAGAGCATTCCTCCTCACCGCAAGAAAAACAGTCTTTACCCCGAAATTGTTCATTTCGGGATTCGGCCTCCTCAGCTGAGTTACGCCGGGAATCCCGAGTACCAAAAAGCCTGGAGGGAATACGTCAAATTTCGGCATCTTTTGGCCAACATGCCGAAGCCGACTTTCGAAGACAAACAAAAATTGGCGGCGAAAGAAAATCGACTTCAAACTATGAGGACGCATAGCAAAATGAAAAGGGATGTGACGGTCACGGTATCCAGCGAAAATTTTTATCTCACCGGACTCATGTGCGACGTGATCCAACACGCCATGCTAATCCCGGTTTTGGTTTGCCATTTGCGATTTCACAGATCTCTTCACGTATTGGAAGAGAGAATTCGATATAAATTTAAAAATAGGTTTTTGCTACAACTTGCTTTGACCCACCCGTCATACAGGGAAAATTTTGGAACTAATCCGGATCATGCAAGGAATTCCTTAACCAATTGCGGTATTCGTCAGCCGGAATACGGAGATAGAAGAATCCATTACATGAATACGAGGAAAAGAGGTTCGTTCGTATACAGTTGAATATTTCAAGAATAATCCTAGAGATAATGAAATAAATAATACATCCCTCGGGAGGAATAAAAATGTCACCGGGAATTTTAGGAAATATTCCTTTCGGTATGAAATAACTTCCCCGAGGAATGAAAATTTATTAAACTTCTTAACAGTTTGCGACTTTCTCAATATATGGAAATGTATTTCAGGAATTTATATTAAATTTCCGGGAAGTATTTGAAATTTAATTTAGAAGTAATTGTCAAATTGATACGACTTTAATTTTTTTTTTTTTTGTGTCTTTTGTAAATAATTTTGTAGCATTAGATGTTGTTTTAAGTGTTAGGACTTTTCATTAACTTTGCTATGTTATTACTTTTAAAATCCCCAGCATAGAAAATATACGCCGAGAACTAAATTCCCAGGAATTTTACAACTCCATGATAAAAATGACAAAAAGGATTTTATAGCTAAGAGGTAAACGGTCGAATTTGAAAAAATCAAAATGAGCGCTAGACATAGTTTTGCCATAGCCATCTGCTTTCTACACTTTCTAATTCGTCCGTTTGTCTCTCATTTTCAGAGTTGAAATTTTTAAAAGAATTGCATGTCTTTGGGTGAACATGAACATGAACATTTTTTTTAATTGCCACAATTCTATCTTTTTTTCTTTATTTTTTTAGGAATTAATACTTTAATTAGCATAATGTCTCGATTTGGGAAGAAGAATGAAACCCAGTCGAACATTTATCACAACGAACGGCTGGAATTCCTCGGAGATGCGGTCGTTGAGTTTATAACATCGATCCATCTATTTCACATGTTTAGAGATTTGGAGGAAGGAGGTTTGGCTACATACAGAGCAGCTTTAGTGCAAAATCAACATCTCGCAGTATTAGCAAAGGTAACTTTCTGCCTCTGGGAGGACTCGAACCTGCGGTGTTAAACACAGCGGTTCAATCCAACTAAACTACTGTAGATCTGATCTGCAAGGGCTATTGTGACAAACACTTAGTCTTTTAAAATTGCATAAACATACCTGTTAGTGATTAGCTCCGAACCCCTGGGCATGATATAGCCAAAGGCGCAAAATGTTTAGCTTTTTTAGGAAATTATTTTACAAAATACTAATAATTTTTCTTTTTTTGGTTTCAGAAATTGAACTTGGATGGGTTTATGTTATATGCTCACGGCTCGGATTTGTGCCATGACTTGGAATTAAAGCATGCCATGGCTAACTGTTTTGAAGCTTTAATGGGTGCTTTATTTTTGGATGGAGGCATTGAAGTTAGTAACTAAGAATAAAGAGAAGAGTATTAATCCATAAAAATTAATTTTTAATGTATTTTTGGTTACAGTCAGCGGACAGTGTCTTCGGAGACACCTTGTACGGAGATGACGAGGAATGTGCCGATGTTTGGTTTAATTACCCCCACATCCTTTGCAAGAACAGGAGCCCTTGGGAGATCGAAAATGGATACCGCAGTTCCCTTTGCTTGTGGTAAATTTCGTTTTAAAAATAGAACCTAACTAAAATATGAGGCAGTTAAATAAACAGTGACGCCCCTTAAATACTAAATAGATATATTTTACAGTAAGTAGAACAGCACTTAGCAGCTTTTGACGTGTTAAATCTTTCCTAAGGAGCCTTGGCGCCCACTTTTAACTAGTTTCCTCGTTTTGTTTTAATTTTTTTTATTCCCCTAAAATCGAGAAACGAATCAGTATTCTCAAAAATTCTGAAAAATCAGGAATTTACCTAATTATTTTTTTAGGAATTTTTTTATTTCGACTTTTCCTGAAATCTCTAATATTGGTAATTTAGTTTCAGAAATCGTGGGAACTCAAGAACTTTAAAGTAGTTAAAATCTGGAATCTTGTTTTTTCAGAATTTATTTTTAAACAAAACGTGAATTTTAAATTCTGTCTCTTTTAAATTTCTCGAGAAATCCTAACTTTGGTAATGAGGTTTCTAAAAAAATTATGAACAAATTTTTGGAATTTTTTATAGGATATATGATTTGGGAACTTGGTAATTCCTGCAGGGCTGGTATTTTGATTCCAATTCCCATTTCGATTCTGATTAAAATCTAATCAGCGTACTAGCCCTGAATTCCAGATTAAAGTTTCAAATCAGACCTTTTAGAATATTTTTGAAATTTGTTATCGACAGCCATTTTCGAACTGTGGTTCATTCACTTTTTTATTTTATATTTCAGAAACTGCAGGAATTTGAAGAAGCCACAGGGATTGAGTTCAAACACATTCGATTATTGGCCAGAGCTTTCACAGATCGGAGCGTTGGATATACAAATTTAACTTTGTTAGTATTTTTTTAATAACTATTTTTTGGGGGGATTTTCAAAAACGTTTTGTCAGAAGGTCGAGCGGATTTCTAGCCGAGCTCGAAAGCTAGATAGTGCTGTGAATATGTCAGAAGAAACTTCTTAGGGCATTAGAGAGCTTGGAAATTTATTAGGGGTTGAAAATTTTCTTTGTCACAAGACTATAGCTGCCTACTTAGTTTGGAAGAATACACAAAAGTCGTATTAGCTAGAAAAATGATTTTGCTAAATATTCAGTTACGATATTATCTGATTTATAAAAATTTTTGACATTCATTGAATGCCTCAGGATGCAAAACCTGTGATTTGATTTTGTATTATCCCATTAATCAATTTAAAAATGTTTTTTCAGAGGTTCGAACCAACGTTTAGAATTTTTAGGCGACTCCGTTTTACAGTTAATAGCTTCCGAGTACCTTTATAAGTATTTTCCGGAGCATCACGAGGGCCACTTATCCGTAAGTTTAATTTTTTTTTTATTGCGGTTTCAATCAAGAAAACTTCTTGATAATTTCTTTTTTTTTTAGCTTTTGAGGAGCTCGCTTGTAAACAACAAAACACAGTCAGTGGTTTGCGATGATTTAGGGATGACAAAATACGCCGTCTACGCAAATCCTAAAGTAGAATTGAAAATTAAGGACAGGGCGGATCTTTTGGAAGCATTTTTAGGAGCTTTATACGTTGACAACGTAAGTAAAGTTCTAAACCGGATATATTCCTTGGAAATGAAATACTAACGAAATTTTAATTTTTAATCTTTTTTAAAATTCTCCTAAGTTCCCGAGTGGGGAGCATTTCCAGAGAAGTGAAATACGGGAATTTTACAAGTTGCGCACTTAAATAACTACGAACAGATGCAGACTTTCCTTTTTTAATCAACTTCTTCTGTTAATGTTATTTTTTTTCTTCCAAACAGCAAGATCTGGATATCTGTAGAGCATTCTGTGATGTTTGCTTCTTCCCTCGCCTTCAAGATTTCATAATGAATCAGGATTGGAACGACCCTAAATCAAAACTTCAGCAATGCTGCCTAACTCTTCGTACCATGGACGGAGGAGAGCCTGACATTCCAATTTACAAGTAATTTATCTCAATTTGTAAAAAATTCTAAACAAAATTGATTAATTCTTTTTTTTTTTTTAAACAGAGTTGTCGAATGCAAAGGACCTACCAACACAAGAGTCTACACGGTGGCTGTTTATTTTCGAAACAAGCGCTTAGCGGAGGCTACAGGACATAGCATTCAACAGGCTGAAATGAACGCAGCTCAGAGAGCTATGGAAGTTTCCGGCCGTAAGATTTTTATTTAACTTAATTTTTTTCAATTTTTTTGCATTAAATTGTTCTTTTAATTTTCCAATTTATTTTTTTTGCAGCTCTATTCCCTCAGCTGGATCATCAAAAACGAGTGATAGCCAAGAGTCTGAAAACTCAAAAATGGCCGAATCGAAGCGCTTGGTGCAACGACGATCGCGAGGACGATGGTTACAGAAATCGTTACCGCGAAAATACTAAAGCGAGAGATAGAGAAAAGAGTAGTTCCAAGTAAAAGGCAATCACTGCTCGTGACTTTAATATTTAGAAACCGTACCTGTCATCCAAAAATATTTTAAAATTGTTCGCTAAATTTTAGATTTTAGCTTTTTTGCTGAGGCTCAAGAATATTTTTAAAGTACAGACGAACTTGGCCCCATTGATCATGTTTTTATATTACAAAAAAGCGGTAACTGAATGTCTTTCTTATAATTTAAATGTTATATATTTTATTAAAATGCAGGTGTAGTTTGTATGTCTTTCCAGCTAGTTTTAGGACCTTAAAATGTTTTTAATCAAAGTTTTTATTATGTAAGCAAACCGAATTATTAGTATAGGATTTTTTTACCATATTTCGAATAGTCAACTCAAGGGGGATCAAGGAAAAACTTGATTTTGTTGCTCATCGGATAATAAAGAGGCATTTCGACACGTCAAAAAATTGCGAATTCCATTTATTTTAGTATTGAATATTGATCTTTCTTGAAAAGTAAGAAGGATAAAATTTTATTCTGCCGAAGACAGCAGTTTTTCTCTTAATTATCAATTTATTGATTTAGCGGCCTTAAAGACAGTTCTATTTGAGTCAAATAAATTTGAAATATCTTCCTCTTTTTGTTGCCGTTAAAGTTTTGGTTAATTATTGATAATAAATTCAATTTTCAAAAAATTTTAAGTTTTCATGCGAAATAACCGCGCATTAAATTGTAATTTTAAAGAGCTTTTGGCGACTGTTTTTTTTATCGACTTTTAAAATAAAAGTTTATATTTATGTGGCAGCATATATTACTGACAAAATATGTAACATTTTGGTGGTATTTCCATGCAAAAAGATTACTTTGATCTTCTAAGAATCAAAATCTTTTAAGTTTTTTTTTGATCACCCGAAATTTAGTCAACTTTCTTTTGCTCATAAGTTTCTCAGCATTAAAAATTGATTTGAAGAGGAAAATTGCTGAAGTAAAATCTTAATTTTAATCCCGTTCTTTTTAAAAAGCAGTCAATATTTTAATGTAGATTTAATTTTTTAAAAATAAGGACTGGTACAAAAGGATTTTATATGACATAGAGCACACACTATTTAGTTTGCCACCATGCTTAATTGAGATGAAGTAATTATCGAGCTTTACATCAGTCCTATTTAGAACTGTCCTGTTTTTATCGCTTCCTATAAATGTTCATTTTGATTCAGAAGACTTCCGCATTATCTTACGTGTAAAAATACGTGAAAAAAGTAATGATTTAATTAATTCTAGAATTCTAATAATAAGAAAATCTGTCGTTTTTGAGCGAAGAATAAAATTCTGAAGGTAAAGAAAATAAAGAGACCATTGAAAATTTCAAAATTTTAATAACTTCATTTCACGAAAAATAAAGAATAATTGTTATATTTTTCAATCGATATTTGTTGTAAATGAAATTAGAGTCGTCCATGTATTCGGTAATGCCTAAAGAGGGAAGGGAAAGGGTGGGGGAGATAGCATTTCTTTTTATAAGACATTGTGTTGAAATTGTAGTTGCGAAAGAAGGAAAAAGTGGGGAAATAAAAGGGGATTACGATATACATGACGAACCAAATTTAATCATCCAAATAAGCTTGCCAAATGAAGTCAATCATAAAATTTGTTGTTAATTGGAGAAGTGACTGATCAAAATTTTAAGTTTTAAAATAAAAAAAGATTTGGTTAAGTAAAGTATTAAAATTAATCGTTTCTGAGACAAAGTATATGAGTTTAGTTTTAGAATTGAAAACTGAATAAAATCATTAAAATGTTTAGTTTGATACGGTAGCCCAAATTTTCGGATACTTTCTGTCATTTGATCAGTTACTTGTGTCAGTTTGACCAACATGCAGTGTCATTCATTGTTTGTTTGTTCAAATGGCAGCGGCAGTTGATCGACAACCCAGTGTTCTGTTCAAATCAGTTGGGTGACCCTATACAGCTACTGTATTTCTATTTGCTTTTTTAAATAAACAATTACGTAACGAACAATTAATCCCACGTTAAATTTTAAAATTGTAAGTATTAATTTTAAACCGACAGAATAATTTTTACAATTAAAAAACGTTTTGGAATCTAACATAGGTTTTCTTTTCAGATGGCGGAAAAAAATCCCGATATGGCTGGAACGCCGAGGATATGGCTAAAGCAATTGAGGTGGTGAAAAAAAAAGAAATGTCCGTATTTGCAGCCAGTAAATATTTTAAAGTGCCTCGAACCACGTTGAGGAATTACATCCAATGCGACGGTAATCGGAAAAGCACCGGTAGGCCGTCAGTGTTAACGGAAGAACAGGAAAATTTACTGAGCGACAACATCATCTATTTGGCCGAATTGGGCTCTCCCATGTCTCTGAAGAACTTAAGGGAAATGGTTTGTGAATTTTGCATAGAGAATAACATAGAACATAGGTTCAATGAAGGGAAAGCCGGAAAGAATTGGCTGAGAGGATTTTTGAAACGTCATCCGGAAATTTCGGAAAGAAAGGATGAACTGTTTCAAAGGAGCAGGAGGAGCTCTGATTTTTAAATTTTGTATTTGTCGGAAGATATGTTCAGTAAATTAAGAGGAAAAAAACATCAACCCTTGCCACTAGGTTACGTTTTTAATGTTATAACTGGTTTAATTAAATAGTTTAAATAAAAATGTTTTAAATTTTTAATGACTATTTTATATTTATTTCGATTTCTGACCTAGCATCTGTGTATAACAGTGGCACAGTAAAGTTTTGTATTTTTTTTTTTTTTTTTTTTTTTGGCGCAGAAAACGCATTGATACTGAAATATGGCTTGAGTAGGAACATAGCTTTTGAGAGAACACAATTTCTTTAACAATACTGATCTACCTTTCAGGAGACATAAGAGATGGGCAAACTAAATTTTAAAAAAGTATTACGAATTTGAACGATATTAAGCCAGAGGAAAATTTTCATTCCATATAAAGGAAATATTCTCGATTGCATAAGCTAAACAGGAAAGTATATGCATAAAAAAGTTCTTAGTTCTTATGTTAATTAAAGATCATTTTGCTTTTATATCAGAACTCTGAATGAAAGAAGGGTCAAATAAAACACCGATTTAAGCAATTACTATATGAAAACCGTCGGTAGATGGTTGTAAAAAAAGAGAAAAAAAAAAAAAAAGGCCCATAATGCATAAAGTTGGTACTCCTGCCTGCCTATGGTACAAAGATGGCGATCTATTTGTTATGGTGAATGAACGTTAGTCTTATATTCTCTGTGGTGAATGAATTATTATTATTCCGTGTGATAAAATAATGAGTTATTAAGTAAAAAGTGTACTTAAAACCCTTTTCTTCTGTTTGCGAAATTCGGCACGGTAATTTAGCTTAAAACATGAGGTACGTTTATTTTGAAGTAAACATAATCAGCTTTAAAGCAATGAAACCGAAACGCTTTTTTTTAAAATGAGAGAATGAAGGTTGTATACCTTTGTTGTAGTTGTCATCCTATGGAATTTTTGTCAGAGAAAAAAATGCTAGTATAATTAGATTATTGGGCGGAATGATATCGTTAAATTTGAATAATTATGTCATACACTTAATTTGAATCATTAATGCCATAATTAAAATCTATAGCCATAGCTTTTATTGATTGACTTAAGCCAGATTATCTTAATTACAGGTATTTATATGGAAATTGTTCCTCTGGTAGACCTCTGGTAGATATTGTTACAAACTGTGGTTTTTTCATTTTATGAGATAATATTGGACTTATGTGGCAGAATGTTATGAAATTACACAACCTTCGGATGAGTGTATTGTCTGTTTGATTCTGTGGAGAATTTTTAATTTGTTATGTTTTTAGCTGGTACTATTGCAGGGCCTGATGAAGTAATATCAATATGACAAATTTTTTTTGAAGTCTATTATCTTTGCTGTCAGATCATTCCATTTGTTTGATTATTTAAGAAAATTGAGTTCAAAACATGTCAAGGAAAATCAATTAATTGAATTTATTGAATGAAAGTCAATGTGAAACTTAAAGAATTAATTTTTGAACAATTTTTGATCCTATTTTTATAATTGATTGGTTTTTTAACTGGAATTGGATCTATATTTCGAAAAAGCCATGATGATTATCATGTGCCTGAAAATGTTAACATAAGAAATCAGTTGAAAAGTTAAATCAAAGTGGTGAAAGATGGAATCTTTTTTTTTTTTTTCTTTTTTTTCCCATAACTTTTTTATTTTTTCTTGAAAAATGGTGTGCAAGGTCCTATTTAGACCCTAAAATGTGGTGCACCATTATATTTTCAATCAAAAATTCGTACTGATTACAACTATTATATTTTAAATGATTTTTAACCTTTGATCCACAAATTTGGATCAAGGATATTTCATCTAAAATGGGGCTGGTTACCTAAGGAAAGTTGTTTTAAGGGCTGTTACTCACCAATTTTGAGCTCATCTGATTGTTAAGCCGAGTTTTGAGGATAGATTACAGGATTATAGGTTCTAAATTGAATAGTGGGGCTACTGCAGAAAACATTTTATTGCTCATTTCATGCCTTAATTTAAAAATTATTGCAATAAATTTAATTTTTAAATTTCGTAATGGATTTTAGACTGTTACAGTGTATGTCAAGTCACTGTATTCTTTTCCAAATTCTTATCGCCATATTACGTGGTCTCACTTCTCCGTCTGATACTCTGAATTGCAACGAACTATGAAATCCAGATGGGTTAGAACCAGTGTAAGCTTCGGTATAAACACTATCGCTATACTGGTTATTTGCTTCCACTGCAATTTCATTATGTCTGGTGGTGTTCGATCCTTGCCATTTAACCGCGTTTAACCTCGGGGCATTTTCTTCTTGGATTCCACCGAAAGGAGCCGAATTTCCACCCTCAACTCTAAAAAAAACTCCCGCATATTCGGAGCTAATATCTTGCCACTTCATCCACGGCCAAATTTCCTGGGGCGGTGTTTCGTTGGGCAACTGAACTTGAATAAAACCAACCGGAAACGGATTTTTCATAACATTTACGAGGGCTGATTGTATTTGGGAAATGGACCAGAGCTGAATTTTTTCACATAAAACCGCGTTCCTCTTTTCGCATAACACATCAGACCATTTACCGAATTCCTCGTCGTTGGTATGAATTTGTACGCAGTGACTGGTGTCGTTTTTCGGACTTCCAGGCAGCCAATTACTGTACAGATAATTTGTTCCGTCCGACCATTCGTAATCGTTGTTTGTCGTCGATAATTTAAGCCCGATCCAAACGTTGTCCGCGACGATTTTCTTATTGGAGCTTAAAAAGCTTTCGAGAAATTTCTGCTTTTCTTCGAATCCGATGGAAATCAAATGAGCGTCATAGTTAACGGAACAATATGACTCCGCTGATTCGTAATTTAGTAGCTCTTCCGACGTGAAAATTTTGAGACATGTCTCGTCTTTATATGGTGTCCAGTCGCCACATCCTTCTTGAGATATTGCTTCGCCTAAAAAAGCACGGCATTTGTGGATTATTTTTATTTTTGCATGCCCTGTTAGCATATAGCTCTCTCTACATTTAGCAGTAACCCGACTGTCAGATACTTAATTACCATACAAGTTCCATGGAATTTTCATAAGCTAAACATATGGAACAAGTATGGTAACCACGGTATCTGATAGTCGGGCTACTGCTAAGTCTAGAGAGAGCTTATGGGTCACATGGGAATATTTATGATTGTATATCCCGTAAATGCCCCAAACATCAGTACTATACATGTAATAATTTTAAGATATTGCAATGAAAATCGATATTTTCTAATGTTTTCTGGTTATTGTTATTTTTTTTTTTTTTTTTTTTTTTTTTTTTTGCCGATATTAAATAACCGGGATTTCCTTTTAATGTTAATACGATATTTCTGGTATGCACGGGATGACAGGGACTTTTAAATGGGACGGATATAAATCGGTCATTTCACATTAGCCATAGAGTATTACAATGATATGAATACCTATTTGGGACTGACAGTCTCGCCACCTGGCTTATAATGAACTTCAAGTAAGTTTATGTCAGTAAGTAATTTATGCATTAAAAGACAAAATTTGATGACAAAATTAAGAAATTACTCGAAGAAGCCATGTGTGAAGCCCTTTCGTAACCAAAATCGGTTAACTGTAACCGTGGTTTCGGTTACTATAATCCATATAAATTTGAATGGAAGTAAATACAAAGGGCCTGGGACCGCGACCTCTTTGGTTCACCATAACCGAGTTCACTACAAGCGAGATGGACTGTAGTAACATTTTAGGTGGTCTTACCATTTAGTGATAGAAAAAAGCCAAAGAGTAATATAGTCGACAACGTCATTTTTAACGTTGATGCTCACATCTGTATAAACGCACAGTGTAGACACATGTGGAAAAAATCTTCGGAAGTAATATTTTTAAAAAATTGTTTTTTAATGATAAAACGATATCTTATCATTTAAAAACAATTAGAGTATTGTTAAAGCTATTGTGTAAGGTGCAAGTTATGCATGTTATTTTGTAGCACTTTTAATGTACCTCTCGATTTCGCAGCTATATTAGTAATTTTCGTAAATATAGACGTTTCTGAATAATTTCAATAACAATTATTGCTGCCCCTAGAAAAATGCCTATTAAAACGGGATCGACAATATTTGCGTCGTCTGCTCCATTTTAATTGTGTTTTCTGTGAATGGCCTCTTCTTTTCCCTTCTAGGAAAGAAAATGCTTATTTTTTTTTTTCTCTCGATATTTTTAGGTCACCTGAAGTAGTAGGGCATTGTTAAATTTTTTCTCCATTCGGATGTGATGAGCCTGTATAATTAGCAGTGCCATGAAAATTTCAGACTTGGAAAACCTTTGATTTTGAACTTTTTGAACCTTCAGGAAAACCAAACGCGTAACACGGATGCATAAAAGCTTGTAGAATAACTTTACGGCCAAAATAAAAGGAAATAATATTTTGAAATTATCAAAAATAATTCGACGGTTTGACTTGAGATACAGGATTATAAAATATTTGTGACTCATCTTAATCTTTTTCCAATGTACCAAATTATGTAAACAAGTTGCTTTTCGATATGGTGTAGATAGTGATCATAAAATTAATAACAATAAAAATATTTCCCCTCCTAGTATAATTACAATCCTTGTCGATATCTTGGTGCAACAGACAAAATTGTTGAGACTGTCATACGAGTTTGGGTTTATAGTTAATTCTCGTTTCGCACTCGAAGTTATCTCTAGAGATTGGTATATTTGAGGGCATTCTTGTCCAGTAGCAACTCAGCTGGTCCAATTAACAATCGTAATTGAGAAGCTGAGAATTTCCAGGTCCTTTAATTTTGTTATTACATTTGTTTGTAAAATAGGCTATTCACAATTTGGACAATCTAGTAAAGGATATAATTTTTTACTGTAATGAATCAGTTAGAAGCCTGTAAGTGCCACAAAATCTTTGCATGCCTTTCGGAGAATAAAAATTTCAGTTATTCTTATACAGTATACTTTTTTTTTTTTTAGCTGATGCATTTTATTATTGAATGAGTTTTAAAAAAGATGTTAAAGACACTTTTTTTCAAAATGGATCTACATTTGCATTTTGATTTGCAACATTTAACTACAATTGCTTGGTCAGCATCATTCTGGAACCGACCCAATCTCCGGAATAAAATATACGAACTCGCTGATAAAGACGAATTGAGGGAAATAGTTATTTGTGATGACATCAAGAGTTCAATCGATGTCGCGAAAGCGGAACTATCAAATTTACCCCCAAAAATATACGCTCGACTCATTCAAACAATTATATCCTTTGGACTGAGAATCGTTCGGTGGTTTTCCAACAACAGACGTAATCTATTATCCATTCCTTGTCGATTCACGAGAGCATTCCACTGGACTGTTTTTGGGACTATCGATGATGCTAAAATATTTGAAAACGACTGGATCGAGCAAGCCGATACATTACGGAAAATGGATGAAATATGTGATGTATATTATATGGCATCCACTTCCATTTCTAAAAGCTATATTAATCTTAATACTGAATCCATGTTAATGTTTTGTCAAAGATACAAAAATAGGCTGTGGAAGTTTTTAGAAAGTAAGCTCGTTAGACGTAAACGGGATTTTATGCTCCGTTTTATTCTCCGATCAGTACTTGCTTTGGCGGCTCCTGAGCGTCTTCAGCTCCAAGAGAACGAGAAAGAGCAATTGCTGAAAGAATATTTTCCTGGTAATCGTTCTCGAGAATGTTTTATGTTTTGGTTGTCAATAGAGAAAGGTCATTTTACAGCTGCACAGTATTACTGGGACCATTTAACCCCTGTAGAAAAAAAAAGATACATGATGCCCGCTGCTTTTCGGTGCTTCGTAATAAATGGATACCGCCGATTACGTGATGGTATGGATTTTAGCCCAAATAATTATAGTGACATATTTGTCTTTATTTTGAAGCAGATGCCAGAAAATAAACGTGAAAAATTTATTTTAACCGAAGAATTTGAAGAATACATTTTAAGGGAACTGATGTTCTCATGTGCTTGGGAAGAATTTTTTTTCACGATGTTTGATCTGATTAAAAAATGGATGATGAACTCAGAATTTAATGAATGTCTACTTGAAAGCATTATTGACGTCTTATGGAAAAGACGTAAGATGGGTCTGGATTTAAATCACACTGTGTACAAAAATATGTTCATCGTATTTTGGAGAGAAGGAAATAAGTTGAGCTGTCCTGATGAACCTTTTGTTGTATTCCAAGATATTCAACATTTAATACCTAAGGTTTTTGAAATTTTTGATTTTGACATTATAAATATGATGTTGGAAACATTTGGTAATAGACAACAATTTTTACGGGAAGGTAAAAAACAGTATAAGGAGCTTGTAGTAAAAAGTCAGTTCGACTTGTTGGATAAATTTGCGGTGAATGTATTGAAGTCTGAAGATGAACATAAATGGTTTACAGACAAAATCAATACTCTTGCAAAAGCCGAAACATCGACTTTAGCTACGAAAATACCAACTCAGGGATGTTCGAACGACAAGGAAAAACATAAATGCAGAAATTTTAGGGAGTCTATTACGTTGAGCTTGTTATATTTGTGGCGTTTGGGTGTGAGGTTGAAAATAATTCCAAGGATGAGGTTTCAAAATTTGTAGACCTATTTTTGAATAAGTTAAAGGTAATGACCCAGGTAATGAAAAACAGGGCTGCAATTCCGATTCCGATTCCGCAGAATCTTGACTTTTGATTCCGATTTCGATTCCAATCCCGAAAAAAAATAATCGGAATTGCAGCCGTATTTAAAAAAGAAAATGAGTAACTTAAATTGATTACCATTTTTCTTTAGTAATTTAAATCGTTCCTGAGCTTGCTTTATACCGGGACATTCGTTCCTTAAATGATCCTCAGTATTGCACACGACACATGTTGGGTTGTCCTGGATATATTATAACTGGTTTACGTCCTTGTATTTCTAAAAATGACGGAACATGTTTTTTAAGAATTATCTGAAGAGAATTGCACAATTTGGATTTAATTTTTTAGTTTCAATATCGTTAAAAAAGAAACAAAAATTTTGATCTCCCCGCCATATTAAAATTACGCGGGAGACTTTGTAGCGTTATTTCAGAACACTGTTTCAGAACCGACTTTTTTTTTTTGTGCTTCACGCCAAAAAAGAATTTATAATTTTTTCGCAGTGAAATGTTGCATTCTAGACATTATTTTTATTTTCAATAGGTATTTTAATCGTAAAATTTTTTTTTCTAATAAAAACAAGAATGTTTACCTACGAATTTTTTCTCTTTTTTTAATTACCCGCTGTATTTATTTGTTTCAAAACACTGTTTCACAATCGTTTGTTTATTTTAACACGTTAAATCCTGAGTCACATTTCGAGAAAATTTTTGGCTAATAATGTTTAGGTTTTGAATAATGCTCTTCACTTTTTCAATTGTGACATGGAATAAGGATTAATTTAAATTTAATAGCAGGTACGCTTATTTCAGTTTTTCGAGCTAATAAAATATATTTCGTTCTTTGTAACGGAACGCTTTTCACAAAGGACGAACAAACATTTCTGTCATGGTAAATGGTATTCTCTTTTCAGAAAGTTACAGTTGCAGTTTAATATAGGCTTCTTAATATAGGCTTCAGTTAATATAGGCTTTTAATTTTTTTAATGGAGTGAAACATACTGCTTTTCTTTCCTACAACAATTCAGATTACTTATTTGCTCTGGGTTTATTGATATACTTAATTATTTTATCCTACACATATCTTTAACTTGGTCCTCTTATATAAGGCCTGTTAAAAATGATATCATTTTGAGGATTTATGTTTTTTCAGTACCAAGGCAAATGCTGAAATGGTTGGCATTATTTAATAATTATTAAAAAATCACCCTTTAAATATAACAATCAAATGCTGATGAGCTGTCAATCTTTTCTTTTCTCGCAGATAAATAAAGGATCTCCTAGTTTTATTTCACTACTTAAATTATTATCTAAAACTTCCTAGTTTTATTTTGAATAAAGTGTTCCAAATGTATAATGAATTTTTTTTTCTTTTTAGGTAACAATTTCTTATTAGATTATAATTAATAAAGTAGGTGCCTGGTACAAATAAAACTTCCAAAATGAATTTACAGAAGGAATGGAATTTGGAACATTGGGCAACAATTGCTTGGTCAGAGTCATTTTGGAACAGGCCCATGATAATAAACAAAATTTATCAAATTATTGACAGATATATTTTTGGCAAAGTAGATGTCTATGAAGATATTGAATGTTTAATCAATTTTGCAAAAAAGGAATTACAGCAAGTGAATTTACCAGTATTATTATATGATCAACTCATCCAAACAGTTATATCATTTGAATTGAGAATTATGCACTGGTTTTATAGTGTAAAAAATAATTATGATGTATATATTGCTTGTCGTTGTACCAGAAAATTTTATTGGACAGTTACTGGAACTATCAACGAAGCTAAAATTATTGAAAATGATTGGATAGAGCTAATCAAGAAATTGGCAAAACTAGAAGAAATCTATTTCATGGCCTGCATTTCTGTTTTAAAGGATTATATAATTCTTAATGCTGAAAAAATTTTACAGTTTTGCGAAACACAGCATTCTTTTAGACACAAAGTTGATTTTATTGCTCGTTCAGTATTCACTTTGACAAATATTGAAGATCTTAAGCTTTCTGAAAGAGAAAAAAGTGAACTGTTTTTTAAATATTGGGGTGACTTTGAGGGTTCCAAGGAAGCTCATATGTTTTTTTGTTCAGTAAAAAGAGGGTATTTTACAGCAGTACAGTATTATTGGTATCAATTAAGTGATTTAGAAAAAGAAGAAAATTTAATAACTGCTGCTTTTATTTGCAGCAAAAAATTTAAATTGAATCAGTCTCTTGATAATTACAAAATATCCGAGATTGATAATTACATTGATATACTAGTTTTTCTTTTAAAACTAATGTCTGAAGAACAACAAAGAGAGTTTTTTTATAGTGAGACATTTAAAAAGATTGGGAATAGAGCGTGGTTTTTGAAATATTTGGTATGTTCGTCTGCTTGGGAAGATTTTTTTTTCCCAATGTTTCACATAATCAAGGCAGATGTAGGGAAGAAGCCAAAGTTTTACCGATGTTTAATTAATGGAATCATCGATACCTTACATAGAAGGCGTGCGATAGGCCTTGATTCAAATAGCACTGTGTTCAAAAAGATGTTTTTAGTAGTTTGGAGAGAAATAAACTTAATCAAGGTTCATATTGAATTTAATAGTATTGAAAATTCAATACCTAAAATTTTTGAAATCTTTGATTTTGACATCATCAATAAATTTTTAAATAAATATAGTAAATTCAGACAACAGGTTATACTAAAATGGGAAAGTCAGTATAAGAAGCTGATGAAAAAAAATCACTTTGACTTACTGGATAAGTTTATGGAAAATATACTAAATTCTGAAGATGAACGTCAGTGGTTTAAAAACCAGCTCAGCTATTTTTACTACTTTATCAGTAAAGATAAATTCAAAATAGCAGATGACTTATTGAATTGGCTTGCACGTTCAGATGACGAACGAAGGAGGATAAAATACAAGTTTGATTTCTTGTCCTTTAGCGCAAAACATTTCATTAAGGGAACTTCGACATTTTTTGCTGAAAAAGCTTTAACTTGGGGGCTCCCGACGGATGAAGAAAAATGCGAGTACATCAATAGCCGTGAGTCCAAAGATTTGGACTGGTTAGATCTGTTTTGGAGTAAAGGTGATGATTTTATAAGCGAACTTTCGAAATTTTTAAACTGGTTCTTCAATAGCAAGAGTGAAAAGGTGCAATATAAAATTGAAAAATTATTGACTGAGAATGCACTAAGAAATTTTTTTTTTAAAGTCAGCTGTAAGAAAGGGGAAAAGGGAACCGTTAAATGTGAAGCGTCACGAGTTTCACTTAAAAAAATTGACGAATTAATCGAATTTTGTTTATCGGGTGATAATAATCTAAACTTAAAAATGGATATCACTGAAAACGCCAGTAAATGGTTGCTTCTCTTGGCTGACTATCGATGCTGGGGAAGAACTGATATATTTCTCAACTGGATTTTGGGATACGAAATGAAAAGTGGCGATGAGACTGGGACAATCCCTGAAACAATTTTGGATCATAAAAACAAGCGAGATTTTGTTAAAAAGTTTCTACTTTCTACTGATGCCGTGGAACTTTTTGAAAAAATATTCTTATGCAAGACTCAATATGACAACTTTAAATCATATCTGTTGCTATGGATTGAATGGGTTGGAGATAAAAAGGAAATTGAAAATTATATTGAGGAGCTGGGTGTTTCGCTTTCGATTAAGTCAATCCATAAATCAAGAAATTTTAAGAATTTTAAAAAGAGCGTTTTTGAAAATTTAAAAGCCGGTAAAAATTCGCGTAAGACTGTTCACCATGTTTGTTTTGACATGTCTTACCCGTGTAAGTCATTAGTGAAAATACCATCATGCTAGTTGGCTCAGGAACACTTAGACTTTCTGATATTCCTTTTTTATTATGTTTATAATAATCATCTTCTCTACCTTTTTTTTAAACTACATTGTGTTTTTGTACTTTTATTCTTAGAAGGAAATTTGTAATAATTATTATTTGAATATAATAGCAGTAACAAGACTGGAGGAACTTTCAACCATTCCTTTGAACTTTCAACCATTCCATTCATTTAGTTTTTAAATAATTCAAAAATTAAAATACTGGAGGCCATAACCTTCAATTTAAAAAAAAGCCTCAAATAGCTATGATTTTCCTTTATAACAAAGAGCATTTTTTAAAGGATTGAACTCGGAAAACTAATCTGTTTACTTTTAATTAATTTCTTTTTTAAATATTATTGCTCGAAAGTTTGTTTTTTATCATCTGTTACATTTTATTTTGGGGGCAATAAGTTGTCATTTTTGTTGTTGATTTTAGGATTATTAGGAAAAAATTACAGCCCCCCCTGTCTTTAAGCAGTTTTAGGTTTGTTGGAAAAATTAAAAAAAATTGGGTTAGAGAACAGTATGTAGTATAACTCCGTTTATTTTCAATCTGATTGAATCGAATTTTCTTCTTTACGTTAAGTGTGAATTTAGTAGGTGCATACTTAAAATTTTCAAGGAGATAAAATATAGGGGTAATTTCTTCCTTCCACTGGCAGTCTTCGATTTTGATTTCCTTTCCAGAAATTAGTTGATCATTTTGCCCGAAACTTTCCCGTTAATTTTTTTTTTTTTTTTTTTTTTTTTTTTTTTTTTTGCAGGTTCTTCTTTCAAAAGATTCAAGACGACGCCAATTTTGAATCAGCGAATCAGCTAGGAGCGGCTAGGAGACAGCGAATTCAAAATGGCAATGGGAATGAAAGTTATTATCGTCGGCGGTGGCGGTGCCATTTGCCCATTTTTCAAAATGGCGTCGGTAATGATGCATGGAATCGGTGGAATTCGTGTTGTATTTTAATCAGGAACATCGTGTTCAGTGCTCGATAGAATTATTCACAATTTCATGAACCATTTGTTTTCGATGAAATTCAAAATTGCTTTAGCCGCTACTTTTTTGAAGGTTGACTTACTATCTACTTTTTGGCATTAAGAACACGCCAAAGCAAAGTTTGTCTCTATAGGTAAGTTTGCCAAATATTTTTTTCAAAAAAATTTAAAAAATTTGAAGTCTGTACTAATTATATTTTCTTTTTATACAGGCCGAAGAAGCTGTTCAGATATCACAACTACATCAGCTATTCTCTGGACTCATCAGTCTCTCACTTTTCTTTGCCTAGTTTCTACATTTTGAATTTCTGAACTTGACAATGGCAGTTGACAGAGCCCAGAAAAAGGCGAAGGATGTATAATTCTTTTACGTTCAAAGTAAGTTAAAAAATATTTTCATCCCATTTTAAACTGTACTAATTTTAACCAGTTTTTGGCTTGCAATGAACTGTTTTTGTCACCATATCAATTGGTATTAATTTTACTTGTTTAAAATCTTTTCTGATACTGTTTCATGTTGTAATTGTTTCTGTCATCTACGTTTCAGGTAAACGCAGGAAATGGATTTTTGCCACAAAAGCCATTTTTTCTACTTTTTCAGTTGGATGTAGTAACTTATAAGTCTGAAGGAGAAAAATTCATTTATGAATTGTATAATTGGTGCTTGAAAAGACAGAGAATTTGGCATGATGTGGGAACCTTGAGATTTAATTAAAAAAATGTCCCAAAATGATGAAACAAGCAAGACTAAGATTTAAAGTAAGTGTTTTCAGGCTATTTAAAATATAATATCGGCTTATGGTGTTTACTTTTCCAGTCTTAAAAACTGAGTTAGATGGATTCAAGTAGGTACCAAAGGTGCTGGTGGTATTCTTGTTATAAACACATTTATATTTTTTTAAAATTGGTATCCCAGTAGCACTCTTTGACGCGATTACTTGGGAATGCTTCCAATGGGATTTTAAAATGGCACCTACTCGAATGTGACTAAGTTATTTTTTAAACTACAAATTTGTTAAAATTTCTAAAATTGCAAAACTGACACATCTTTTTTATTCTTTTAAGGAAATGAGATAACTTCTGAAGAGAAACCTAAATTTGATTGAAAAAATAGAATGGGGAAGAACTTTCGACCACATTACAGAGTGCGACTGTCTGTCATACTCTCATGGGAAAAGTTTAAAGACTTCATCCAAAAATCTGACTTCAAGAAAGACTTTTATCTTTTCACCCAAATCCAAAATCTGAGCATATCACTAGAGCTACGACAAAGGGGGAAAACAAATGAGGCAAGTAGTAAGAATGAAATATATATGTAAATCATAGTATTTTTGATTTCACATAAGGTTATGAAATATGGTCCAATTTCGATGAAATTTGTTATACGTCTAAAGTACCTTATTTCATCCGTCTCTTGATTCAGAAGTTTATGATTAGGCTGAATATTCCATTTGCGGTTTTAATATTTTGTAATACTTTCACTAGTTCATGTATGTTTCTCTATATTTGTCTTTTGTTTTCTATGATTGTTCTTATGGATGCAAAATTGCTTTTGTTAAACCCAAAACGAAAATGCAAATAGGCTACTATAGAAATCACCAATAAAATTTAATGATGCCAAATTTGGAAGTGTTTTAAGGTGTTTTAAAGAACTAACACCTGAAAAGTTTGACTGAATTTCATTCTTAAAAATTAGATCTCAATTGTAATAATTCAACAGTTTAAATACAGTTTGAGCACCAAACAACCAGTTTTAAGGCTTCCTAAAAGATTTACCACATTTTCCAAGAGAAGTAAATGCGAAATGAGAATAGATACTAGAAAATGATAAGCTTTTTCAATTGAATGGATATCTGCTTTTATATTTTTTGAAAGCAGATGTTTTTTAACTGCTTTGAAATTTTTTCGTATAATTGATGATTAGTTGATGATTATAAATAATATTAGGTAAAAATTAACAAGGCATTTGTCGATCAACCTCAAAAGAAAAAAATAATTTAAAATTCGACTTGTTGCTTTGTTTTGATTAGTCGGATTAGTCTGAGACAAATAGTAAACAAGTTTGCCCACCAGGTGGCAGGTAGATCGTAGGAACGCTCCACCTACGGTGGCGGTGGTATTTCGTTTAATGGCGTCGGTGAAGATGATTGAAATTATGGTGATAAATTTAAATCGAGGAACATCGAGGTTAATACTCAACGAAAGTAATGAAAAACACCAAGCATCAGTCGGGAAAGCCTTCCGGATTTCATTTAGAAGAAAATGTAAGAGGTTAGTAAAGTAGAGGTGTGAGTTTTCGAAACTCATCATGTAGGTTTGAATTTTTCTTTGAAAAAGTGGATTTTGGATTTCTTTAAGTTCCATTGTCGGCCGTATCTCATTTCAATCAATCAATTCTTGGCCATGAAAGTACTATTGGATGTTAATATTGAGCGTTGGGCATTTTTTTTACTTCGAAATTTCGTAAATCTGCATAATGAAAACCACGTGCCGGAATTTTGACCATAGCTATTCGTGTTTTGCATTAAGATTTTTTAAACGTCGTTGATTTTCTTTTGGGTTCGAACACTGAAATAATTTCCTAATCGGTGAAATAATTTAAGATGATAATAATGATTTTGAAAGGCATTATATTCATGCGGAAATAGTAATTATTTCAAATATAATGTGCTTGACAATTTTTAGTACTTTTTCTTTTTCTTTCATTGAGGAACCTGTTGATAGGAAGTATTTGTTTGTACCATGTAAGATAAGATGAGTTGTATACATTTACCTAATATGAGGAGACTCGAAACCTCATCTTTCTGACAAAACCATTGCAGCATGGTTGAGTCTTTAGGTGCTGCATTGGCCAAGTGCACAACAATAGGAGGGCAAGTTAGTTTTTTTAACACCATGGAATTATTTTACATGTAACAATCCTTGACAGGATTGTTACATGCTCCAGTCAAAGCTAAATATGTCTGATACATAATTTGAAAATTAATTTATTACAGACTGCAATTTATCTTCATAACTGAATCATTAAAAAGACAGAATTTATTATTTAACTTTTAATGTTAGGTAACAGTCTATGGTCCCGCAAGTTCAGTAATCTGCCAGTATATTTAATTGGAACAATTTTTACATAAGCAAAATGCAGAACATTTATGCAGAATATTCAGACTTAAAACTTTGTAAGAAGAATGTTTTTAATATTACCGGTATTTCTTTTCTGTTGCAGGTGGAAAGACGAGAATGTTGCTTATGATAATCATCCTTGGACTTACTATTGTATGGATATTGAGTTTATCAGAGTTGTTTCTGTTTAATGGTCTTTGCCGGGACCATTGTTTGATTAAGATTTAAAATGGACCTGTACAGACCAATTTCACCCGACCACTTTCACCGACTTGTGCCTTGGTTTTTCACCATTGTGGAAAAACTCTACTACCTTAGTCAGCAAATCATGTGCAGATGTCGCTATTAGTTGTTGACAGCTAACAAGATTATCAGGTAACTCTTCTTAATTAAACGAGATTTAAGAAAAGAAAGAAAAAATAATCATTTAATTTTTACTGGTATTTTGTGTGATTTTAAAAACATTTTTTTCGCTCTCGCTTTAAAAATGATGATATTTAAAACTGTATTTTTTTTAAATATGTGCTAGGAATTAAACAAAATATGACTGAATTTTATGGGGGAGTAAGTATCTGTAATGCTTCATATTTTTAACAAGGGAAGGGGGAGAGCAAAAAATGGCAGATTTTTTGTTGAGTAACCTAAGTGATATTGCTGGTATTATACCCTTTATTGCTTTCAACGATTCAAGTCATCCATTTATACTTTATTTTACATGAAAATATCAGGCGAGCAGATGCTTATTTTATTGTCTAAAAAATATGAGCTTTTGTTTTTCCTTGGTTTAGATTCTTCTCTCAAAAAATACCCTAAAAGCATGTGACGTTGGAACAGAATCAAAATATTATTGCTTTGAAAGATGTAAAGTTGACGTTCAAACTCAACCAGTCTGAAGTTCCAAAAGTCAATAATGAGATTTGTTTTGTTGTTGTTTATACATTTTTTCTAGCAAGTGATAATTCAGTGTTTCAGTAATCACAAAAACATGTCGTTCAACAAACATAGGTGGCAATTTTTATAATTGTTATTAAATTTTAGAAAAAATTTTTTGAAGTGTTACCCTTTGGATAGTGACTGCATGTATCTTCTCAAATAGTTCACATGAAGTTGTTAAGAATTTGTTTTTCCTGAAATGATTTGAAACAGTTCAATAAAATCCAATTAAAACTTAAAAAAAAACTAATAAAATTCTGTGCTCTGTACGTTCTGAAAATTTTATTTTCTGGGCCATTGTTCAAATTAGTGTAAGGTCCTATTTTTTTTTTTTTTTTTTTCTTTTTCTCAGCGTTTGTAAGCAAGCTGAAAAATGGCTCTCCTCTTTAAGCCCTGGTTGGCTCCACGATATAGTTAAAAAAAAATTTTTTTAAAGTACATTGTTAATTTTAATTTTTTTTAAAATTTTTTTACAGGGTCAAGCTGAATAACTTTTTGGGTGTCAACTGAGTCAATGAAGGGATATCCTGGATTTGTTGGGAAGGTGATCGGTTTTTGCGAACCGAAAGACGTTGGGGAGCAATGATCTCTTCCGGAGGAAGTCAAGAGCAGTCTTCAGCTACACTAACAACTAAGAATAAAGTTTCTAAAAGTTCGAAAAAGAATCAAGTTTTTTTAAAAGATATTTAAAGACTTTAAATATCGACGGATATCGACATTTATTGGCCGGTTTTTACAGTTTAAAACGGAAGAGTTCAAATTGGAAACGACTGAGGCTACAGATGCGATCGGATTCTTCCCGGATTGATGTAAGTAAAAAATAAAATAAAATGGGTGCTATGAGTAGGTAAGAGGGTTCTATTAAAATTGCGTATGGATTAGTTAAGATTATTTCGACCAAAAATCGAATATGAAATGTCATATTTGAATAGGGCCATTAGGGATTGATGGTTGGTTAATTACGTTTAAAGGAGAAGTGTAAATTCTTATAAAAACAAGCCTTTTTTTTTTTTTTGCTAAGTGTGGGGAAAGTGAGAGATTAAAAGGAGCTAAAATATGCTTAACTATGTTAAATTAAATGCTGTAAATGGAAAACTCTGTAGATAAAAAAAGCTCTGCGATTGTACTGCCAACTGTTTTCCCGAGAGTACGCTGAACAGACCATCATTAGTGACATCAGTTAAGAACTGCTGTCAATTTGGTGCTGGATTAGAAGTGAAGCAATTTACAAATTTTTTAATTGATTAAACTTTATTTACTTTTGATCTAGGTTCCTTAAATTTCTAATTAATGTTAATTTCTTTCTTTTTTTCTTTTTTCAGAGCTTCAAGAGTTCGAGAGTTCGAGATTCAGCGCTTCAAGAGATCTTCGAGGGATAATTAGGAATGGGTCACATACAACGACAGGCGTTCCGCGACGGTTTTTTTCTTTTTGGTCGTTTTAGACCATTTTTTGCGTATGACGGCCTGTCGTCGCTGGTGAGGCTGTCACTGTTAACTTTATTTTATTTGATATCTTTTTTTTTAAAAATGGGTTAGTGATGTCGCGAGGGGAGGGGGAGGGAGCGAGGATCTGCTTGTCGCTGGCGAGGCGATCCGAGCGTCTCGCGTTCGACGTCGTGGCTTAAGCCGTCGGGGCGGCCAATATCATCCCTGACGCGAGGGGAGGGATGGAGCTTTAGAGCCAATCTGTCTCTTAGCCTTGAGCTCAGAGCTCGGGCGACGCAGAGACTTGTGGTGGTCAGTCATGCGGGGCGTGGAAAAAAAAAAAAACGTATGGCGCGCCTCTACATAAGTAGCGTTAATTCGTGTCATTTGGTCTAGGTGTCAAATGACGGGTTCGTCATGCAATCACGCACTCATACAGACATGTGGCCGGTAGGCGTAACTAGGGCTTTTTATTTTTTTTATAATGTTAGGTTTTCTAATCACCGGCTCTGTATGAGGTCCGAACGGGGACTTGTTGATCCGCAAGTGGCATTGGGGAGCTGGCGCTGAGAACCGAAGCCGCGGAACGACTCCTGCATAAGATGACCACCACCCGTGGGGGCGACCTAGCGATAGGGACTTAAAGAGGTCGCTTTAAGTGCTAGGCGAAAAGGGGCCGAAAGGGGTAAAAGAACGCTCTGTTGTCTGTGACTCTTGACCGAGAGGGCATGCGGAAAAAATTTTAATTGTTTTTTCTTTCTGTGTGCTCTTTAAGTCTCTAGGCCATTCGTCGTCACGAGTTCGTTTCTACAATAGGAACATCGATTATTACATTTGCCGACTTCATCACGTTCAGCGAAGATTTTTAGACCATGGTAAGATGCTTATATTTATAGTCGAACTGGAATCCGACTTTTTTTTCCCTAGACTAATGATTGATCGCCGTGATGATAGGTCTTGAAATCGTTTCATGCCAAAGAGAAATTCTGATGCATCTTTATTAAATTTATTTTCTGCTTAAGAAATGTTTTTTTTCTTCTCATGTATATATAGCATATGATAAATTATTATTATTATTATTACTCGTACTGTGTCGTATTGAATCTAAAGAAAATATTCGTAAATTAATATTGTGAAATATTTGTCTTTTCAGGGTGAAGGAAGAATATTTCCTGCGATGAAATCCGGACGACCTTGTACAACTTCCCTACTGGCAGAAACAGATAACATTCCATCTTCCAAAAGTCAAGAAGATTTACCTATCAAGAAGTTTTATGTCAAAAATTTTTTTTAAATTTTTATGTGAAAAAAGGTGGGTAGGGGCACCTACTATCGGACAAGCAGCGAGTACCATTTTAAGTTTTAAAGATACGCTTTTGAAAAAGGGGAAGGGTCTTTGTTTTTTAAATATTTTTTTGCGAAGGAGGCCTGGATCTTGAGAAAGGCCGAAGAATGGCGGGCCTAGCGTAGATTGTTGTGCTTATAGTACACAATTGCTGCCATGTTAACCTGTAAGGGGAATTTTTTTTTTTTTTTTAACGAAATGCGTGATGTAGGATTTTCTTTTTCTTAAAATTTAGCTAGGAAACTTAGTATTTTCGAAATAAATTATTTTTCAGTATTTAAAAAAAATTGCCAGTGGTTTAGGGCACTAATTATTTTGATTGACTTACTTAGATACATGTAGTATTCTTGCTCGTTCGAGGGGGAAAAAAATTGTGTAATTTATTAAAATAATAGGGAAGGGGAAGGCAGATGGAAAACTCTTTTGCTTGATAGACGAATAGTTTACCATATCATTTTAGTAGATTTCATTGCTTATGCTATAAATTTCCTGAGTAGTTATCGCTAAGACTTCTAACGAAATTGTTCTGGTCCTGCCTCCGTATTCCAGGCTGTCCGATACTTAGGTAAACCTATCCTAGATTAACTGTAACGCTGAACTCTAAAATCGTTTGGAAGCAGATAAAAAATTAATTAGCTTTTTTTTTTTATGTTTTTAAATTCTTTCTAATATCGTAATTTTGTCATTGAGTCGATGAATCACATTTGAAAACGAGGAAGTCGAAAATTCGATTATAAACTATGATTTTCGGCAAGCTCTCTAAATGTTCCTAATATTTCGTAAGCTTTTCTAACATTTTGTTACTCTGAAATTATTTAATTTACAAATAATCTGGCCCTTTGAAAAGTTAAACTTCAGAAGATTGTATGAATTAACATGTCGCAAGTAAAATGTAACACGTAAAGGTTTTTATCTGCTTCTGAACACTGCCACTTTCAATCGCCGAGCGATTTAAGGTGGCTCTTTTTAAGAAATGCTAGTAACTTTAATTGCCTCATCAAAGTTGTGCGAAGCACTTGCAATAAGTGAATTTATAAAAAATGTCAGGAGTATCCAAAATTACTCTTAAAGTTACTCTACTTTTAAATTTTTATAAGGCTGTAAGTACTGATGTTTTCATAATCTTGTGACATAGTTACTACCATCAGCAACTTTTACTAATTATTTTGAAACTGATTCATTTTTTAAAGTTTTTGATCCCGAAATTTGATGGAAATTTTTTCCGAAAAAATTGTTAAGTAATTTGGGTGACTTTTTAATTTAATTTTAATTATTTACATGTCCCAGTAGATACGTCCATTCGGAAAATTTTCAAAAATTTTTTTTTGGCGGGTCTATAGAGTCAGGGTTATGTCGAATAAATTCTGCGATTTGAGTGTCGTGTTTAGCATTTTTTTTTTTTTTTGAAGAGATCAAAACATCTAAATACTTAATCTAATTTTTACAGATATTTTATTAGTATTGATCATAGTTTGTTAAGGGCAGCTTATATATTCATTCTTTTAGATTGGTACTGTCGAAAACTTTAAAAAATTGCCTGATGTTGCTGATGTCTAGTATCATAATTTTTTTTAACAACAGCATTGTTACTAGCATTTCGGTAATATGAAACTGAGTTCAGTGTTACGGTATATGAAAATATTGGGAAAAATGGAGTGCTAGGGATTTTTTTACGATTTTTTGATGGTTTTGAAAGGCCATTCAAAATTAAGGTTAATTCGATGCGTAATAAGTTTGTAAAAATCTTCTCTTGCTAAAATCATATTTTTAACAGGAAAATTTTTTCGATGAGTGCTTCTGCCCGTTCGAATTATTCTAACTTTGCGTTTCGTGGAGTTTGAATAACACGAACGAGCGGGTAACACCATCTTAAAAATGACTCGAAAATTTCCTGTTAAAAGTAAGACTTTTGCAAAGAAAAATTTGCAACCAACGTACGCGTCGAATTATCAGAATTTTTGAATTGTCATTTAAAACCATTAAAAAATTGTAAAGAATCCCAAACCATTCTACTTCCACAAGGGAAAAAATGGAATATTGTAATTGTAATAATAAAAATATATTTGAAATAAAAATACATAAAACGAAATATACAGTATACTTATTTAAACCTATATGACGTCGCAGGTCACGTGACCAAAATGATAAAAAAAGAGCGTGTGGTTCAACTTAGAGGGTCTTCTTAGAATTCTTGTTTTTTTTTAACGGGGGTCCAGTGCTGCCATCTCCCCTTCCTACCCCGGACGACCCTTGCTAAGCGCTCCAATCGAGATAACCCATTACTACTCGGCCACCAATACAAGTCGTAAACGTTCCTTTTCTATAACTTCTTGTAAAGGCAACCAAGTTTTAATGTAAAGAGTCACCCCGATTGAAACTCTTAGCTCAAGTCGTCCGAAGTAAAAAGGGGAGATGTTAGTATGCCTTAGCATACCCAAAGGTGGTTGTCAGCGCACATGTGCTATTCCAACTCGTCAGATGAGAAAGAAAGGTCAAAACGTTTTCGCCACATTACCTCGTACTACCCTACTGGGGCAATGGACTGGTTCGCTCCAGACAGACCTCAAAGGATGTATAATCAAAAAAAGAAGAGTGCAAAAATTAGCACTACCTGCGATCAGAGAGTGTAAAAAGTTTTTTATAAAACCGACTTGACAAAATAACTACTGAGAGTTACCCTGACAAACGGAGGAAAAATAGAGCCCGAGGGTGAGTAAGGGGGGGACGGCAGCACTGGACGAGAAAATTTGACCCACCCGCAAGCCCTATTGAAAACTATCTCTCGAATAACGAATAACCTAATGCTAAAATAATTCCTAAAAATTACCTTAAACATTGGTTGGAAAATTTAAGTGGAAATAGCCAAAATGCCAAGGTAATTAATCAAAATTACCCTAACATTTGGTATGAATTTGGAATAAGAGAGGCATGCAACTAAAAATAACAATAATCAAGATAATAATAATAATAAAAAAATAAAATAATGACAAGAACAAAAAAAAAAAATATAACAGAATAATGATAATAAAAAAAAAAAAATTAAAAAAAACGAAAAATATAGATAATGATAATAATAACAGAGTTGAAGTAGAGTAAAAGCATATAGTAGAGAGTATAGAAGTAGAGAAAAAGGAATTAGGTAAAAGTTTCCTAACATTTCCCTAACATTTCGATATAGGAAAGGAAAAGATCAGCGAAAAAAGAAGTTCTGATCGCAGGTCTCTGCTTGGAAAAGTCAAACAACAAAAATTTGAGTCAGTGCATTTTGCATTAAAATGCACTGCAAAACTTTTCGTTTTGCTTTTCCACAGCAGGAAAAAAAAAAGAAGTCGTCAGACATAAAACCTAACAGTTGACATCCAATGAGAAGTGTCTATTGGACACGAACCGGGGGGTTTAAAGCTAGACACAGGTTCTTGAATTGTAAGAAGTCCCTAACCGCGACGCCCTAGGAAGGGGGAAAAATATTTTCCCCCAAAATATTCAGAGGCTTGTAAACCTCTGCCTAACTTGCAAAAAAGAAACTACCGATTTTAAAAAATAAAATCGATAGCTCCTTCTTCGCCAACCGGACATAAACGGAAAAAAAAAGCTAGCCTAACATCTGTGCCTTGGCTAAAAACCAAGAAAAGATCAGGTATGTACTACTTCCTGTGGTTACTTGATCATCACGATACAGATCTAATCTGACTCGTTTCGGAGAGTAGCCCGCTTCGACCACCTGTGAGAGGAGCTTTCACGTTAACATTTATAAAAAAAAGTAATACAATTTTCTTAGAAAATTGAAAAAAAAAAAAAAATGTTAACGCAACAGCACCCCTCGATGGGGACATTTCATCATTTTAAGTTCTGAAACGTCACCCTCCCAAGTGAAAACGTCCATAAGGATGAACATTTACGACTTGGGGCAGAAAATCGCCCACCCTCCTCGATTTCCTGCGCCCGTCCCAAATAAAATTTTTTTTTTCTTTTAATTTAAAGTAAAATTAGCGGCAGTTGTGGGTGGTCATATCAGAAGGCTTTACATTAATTACAATAAATTATATTTTTATTCGTTTTTTTTTTGTCTTCTTCGAGCTAGTATATAAGCTTTTTACATCCTGTCCCCTCATGAAATTAAGTATTTTAACTAAATGCTGATTTGAAAAAATTTCTTACACAATAGAAAAAAAAAAAAAAAAAAATACTAAAGTCGAAAAAGTTTTAAAGGAAAACGTTTCCACAAAACTCCTAAATCCTTTATCCGAGTTTGATGGTATAGTAAATTTTCTCGATGACGAGATGGAATGATATCTTTCTTCATGTCTGGTATAGTTTTGTTGCTAGTGTTTAAGATCCTTTTCTTGCCCAGCTGTTCGAACTTCTTGAAGCAAAGCTGAAGGCCGTTAATGGTCATCGAAGAATTCCATTTTTCGGTTTGACTCCTAAAAAAATAAAACAAAACATTAGTGTCATAATATGGACAAGGATCTTAAGATTACAAAATAATGGAGAGAGTGTCCAATAAAAGCTTGAATCGATAAAGTCGGGTTGTAATTTGATGAGTTGCTATAAGCAGTATACAAAAAAAAAAAAAAAAAAAAAAAAAAAAAAAAAATTTGAGAAAATTGAAAAATGGCTCCCCTGGCTCGGAAACTGCTCGGATCGAAAAACGGACTTCATATTCGGATTCAGCGACCTTGAAAACCCCTTAAGAGAGAAAAAAATCGACACCTAAAATTTTCGCCAAAATCGACAAAAATGCAAAGACTATATAGTCTTTCCTTTTTTTTCGACCGAAAAAAAAATTTCAACTTTTTCAGAGTTTCTCAGTGGTTCTAGGGGTTATCGACCCTCCTGAATCGAGTGGTGAAGTCGGTTTTTCAATCGGATGACATGCTGAGCGGGAAATCGAGAAAAACCTTTTTTAGGTGAATCAAAAAATGGCTTCCATTGCTCGGAAAATGCTCGGATCAAAAAACGGACTTCATATTCGGATTCAGCGGCAAAAAAAAAAAAAAAAAAAATTGGAAGACTCACCATAATTGTTCAGTCATCAAACAATTTAGTCCTCTTGCTCCTAAATGTCTATTGCTCCACTGCAGTTGGTGATTGTTGACGGAAGCTGCATCTTTTGCCTTTGTCTTTGGATTTGAATGAAATATTTCATAAAAACCTGAAAATTAAGAACATTAATATGAAATAAAGAACAAAAGAAGCTTAATTTAAGGGATACAACTGCCATTAACACAACTGTAATTTAGAAAGGTTTTGCTCTACAGCTAAAAAACAACATCAAAATTTAAATCAGATTTGCTTGTTTCTAGCAAACTAATTTTCAGCTCGAACAATTTTCTCTACTATAAAGTAATGTCCACAAATAGTCTTTTACTTACATGCAGGCTGGGAGAAGTAAACATAATTTCCAGTATCCATCAATTCAGTTGAATCAATTCCAGTTGAATTAAGAATCACTAAATTCCAGTTGAATTAGGTCTGGAATGCATGATGAACTCAAAAGCTTTAAATCTTAAATCGATTTCAGCCTGAAAGCTTAAAGGCCTGGGCGATACCAAAATTTCTTCATGACTTCTTAAAAGTGCTTGTATGTGAATAATTCTTGGTCAAATATGTAGCGTCTGGAAACTGAAAAGAACAACAACAAATCAGTTTAAATAAATTCCACTTTGATCACTTTATACTTTATAATCACAAGTAATTTTTCTTAATAATGCAGAATTCGTTTTTTAAAGTCTAAAAATACAATAATGAACAATCTTGATACACAATATTTAGAAGTTTAAAAAAATTTACCTCATGAATTTGCATTTTTTGCCTTTTTTCAAAAAAGCCAGGCTCCCAAATATTGCACCCATTATTTCTGATTTCCAATTTAGCTGAGGGTAATGCTGCCTATCGCGATTTGGTTTTGGAGCGGAACAAAAGCTGCAAAGAAATAAATGCAAAAACATATTATACATGATTTTTTTATAACAGGAAGAGACATTTGGAACTAACAAAAAGTCGAAAATATATTTATTAATAAAGAAAACTAAATGAATAAATTCCAAGAAGTGTCAAATCCAAATTTCTAGCTTCAGTAAAAGAAGTGATCTAATAATTGAACACAAGTTACAAATACTTGAATCTGGTCCTTTTTTAAAAAAATTTCAAACACTAAGATAAAACAAAACATAGGACAAGTCTGCCATTATGATTTTATCCTTTTATTCTGAACAGAAAGTGGAAAAAATTACTACAGTATACCGGACAATTAAGTCAATAAACCGCTTTTTTTGGAGCCGTCACAAGACAGCTGTTTAATTTAGGTACCTGTGTTCCATGTGGATGTTATTAAATCCGATCCTTCATTAACAATATTTCATGATATATCTTATACATCGCAGCAATGAATTCCTATTTACAAGCAGTTGGTATCGGTCGACCTTCACATACAGTTCGAACAAAACGTATCTAAAAATCGCCTATCTTTGATTACATACTGTCCCAATGAACGATATTTAATTTTGAATTAATTACAGAAGTGTAATTAATAAGCTAAGTAATAATAATAAACGATTAAAAGGTTTAAACTTATACCCGAATGAACACGTCTCGGAAATAATGTAATATGGCCGTGTGATGGCGTTGCCAACTTAACTTCTTCCACTTTGCTGCGAAACGTTTTTAAAACGTTTCGCGGCAAAGTGCAAATCTTAATCTTGCAATCTCCGACTAGATTTCCGAACGCACCTAAGGTTACTTTTTTTGTTATTGTTTTGGTGTAACGTAATTAATTTACTTCTCTTTAATGAAAATAAGGTTGTCGAAGTCACCAGTCTAGCAATTTGGCCATTATTATTGTTGACTCGGACTTCTGAAATTCTCCTGTTTACAATCATTTTGGTATGCATTTTTAAACTAATTTTTTTATTTTCGAAGAGTTAGTTGCAATTCTTGTCAAAGCTACGTAAAGAGAATAACCTTAATTATAATTATTATTTCTATTTACAGGGAAAGGCTATATTTTCTCGACAAATAAGAAAGGCTAAAGCAAACGGAGAGAAATAAATATTAGGAAAAAGATGGCTGAGCAATTTAAAAAGTCTTACCTGGATCAGTTTAAAAGTAATCAGTAAGTTTCATAACAAACACTTTTACAATAGATGTGGTTTAATTCTAATTTTTATTTTGCTAAATTTCACTCTTTGGTTTCTACAGGGATCAACATGATAAAAAACAAAATCAAAAACGCTATAGACAGCAAAACAATAGATTGAAGGTGCTGAATAAAAAAAGAGAATTAGAACCAAGTGATTTATCAACAAAGAACAATTTCCGAGAAAAAAGGTTAATTAGGCTCAGAGAAGAAAACAGAAGGTTAGTTGGAGAAGTAACGAAAACTAAACTAGAGCTTAAAAAAAAGGAGAAGCTGATTGAGCAACTGAAAATAAAAACAAAGACAAGAACAAACAATGCTGAGCAGGGTAAATTGATTAATAAATTAAAGTCTCAGCTGCAAGATGCCACTGCTGAAAAATTGGTTAGTTTTTTTAACGGACTAATTTATTTTAAAAACTGATTCATTTAATTAATTATTTTGTTTTTTGTTTTAGAAACTTAAAGATCTCCTAAAAGACAAAACTTTAATAGGTGAAAAAATTAATCAGATTTTGAAAGATGAAAATGAGTCTTTAAAAAAAAAATTGGCAAGTAAAATGGAAATGATGTTAGACTCAAAGTGTGAGGTAGCAGAATTGCAAAAATTATCAGTCCCAAAAAAAGAATTCATTGAAATTTCATGGAGCGAAGAAAAGGCAGTAGAAGAATTCCAAGGTGCTCAGGACAGTTTGGGAAAAGTTAGTAATGAGCTAAAGGAGAAAAAAAAACAAATTCATAATTTACAAAATCAAGTAGAAAAAATGAGCAGGTTAACGGAAAACTTGACAGCTGAGATAGAAAAATTACAATATGACAAAATTGACATGGAGTACAAAGACAAGCTCATTACTGAGGAGTTAGTAACTAGATGGGCCAGAATAACAGAACTGGAGGGTGAAGTGAAGGAATTAAAAAAACAAATTTGTAGTTTGCAAAAGGAAGTAGCAGAAACCTGCAGCTTAAGGGAAGATGAAATTAAAGAGCATAATGCTCAAATCAGTATTTTACAAAAAGGTGAGATTCACTAACTATAAAAGTTTTTTTTAGGCTAGAGGCTTACATTATAAGAAAGTCTAAAAATTGCTCTACAGTATACTGCCCTTGGTGGCCTTAGCTCTTGGATCTCTTTAGGTCCAATCTCCAATAGACGTCTTGGATCTTGGCTTTAGTGAGAGCCAAAGGCCCCTATCAATCATTTATTTTCAAAACTTATCTAGATCCAAGTCCTAACTGATCAAGGACCTGAGGATTAAGTCCTAGATCAGCTGATGATTAGCTGAGACTTAAGTTTTGACTTAAATTTGGAACCCTCAGGAGTTCTTTATAGCAGTTCCAACAGTATCAACCAGAATTAGCCTGGAGGAAATTTTGAAAGTTTGAATGTTTCCTAACGAAGCCGCAATATTATTATTTTAGTTCCATAAAGTTTATATTCAGGACCCTCGTGTGTTCTTCATCATCCATTCATTTGTAATGTTTTTAAACCTTAAAGTAACCTTTAAGCTTATGTTGCAAAAACATATTTCCTAACTATAAAGAAGCTTTTCCCCCAGAACTTTTCCCTGAAACTGTTTTTCAAGAATGTGTTAAGTTTCAAATTTTTTGTTCAAACTTTTTCTTCAATTTTTTCCAAGCCCTTTTACCATATGTGGGGAATTCAAAAGATTGTGTTTGCATCTTAGGCGGCAACGGGAACTGCCAAAATGCTGAAGGCAGGATTAGCCTGGAATTTTTCAAATTTTGATAAGGGCAAAGCCTGTTTATTTTGTCTTGATTCAGAGGGAAGGATGGTGAAAACGTTTTAAAAAAATTAAGTTGAAAAAAATTATTGTACGTTTTGACATTCTAAATTCCGTAAATGATTTTTTATACCTTTCCTTCATCATTTTTTAGAGTGTTTGCAGTTTCCGAATTCCTGTGAGCTCCTGCATTTCTTCCTTTTGTAACTTTTTTTTTTCCGGGAACGGAAGAGAAAGTTTCGATCCGTCAAAGCCTCCTCAGTCCGGTCCTGACGATTCCCAAGTTCTATTGGCACCGTATTCTGATTAGCTCATTAATAGTATGTAAATAATTTAAGGTTCCGGTAGTAAAGGCGCACAGCAGAAGGATGTTATTTTGTAGGCGCATTAATTTTTTCTTTTCTTTTTTTTTTAGTTATTGAAAGCATACAAAATGAAAAACAGATCGTTAATGACGAATTAAACTCTGCCAAGGAAAGAATAAAAGAAATTGATAAATTAAGGTTAGATCAAGAAAATATGTTGAGAAATGAAGTCTGTAGTCTAAACCATAAAATACAGGAATTCAACAAATTCAGGCAAGATAGAGCGGATGAAATCATTTGGCAACAAAATGGTACGATTTGCTCTGCTGTAATTTTTTATGGGTAGAGGAATCAAAGGAAAAAAACATTAATTTTTTTTTTTTTTTTTCAGTTATTGAAGACTTACAAAATGAAAAGCGGACTGCTATCGATCAGTTAAATATTGCCAAGGAAAAAATGAAAGAAATGGATAAATTAAGGAGGGACCAAGAAAATATGTGGAAGAATGAAATCATTCATTTAAAGCAGAAGGTTCAGGAATTTGGCAAGTTGTGCAAGTTCAGGGAAGATACAGAGGGTGAAATCAGCCGCCAACAAAATGGTAAGATTTGGCCTGCTGAGTTTTTTTATTTTTAATGAGGGGCTAGGGGGGTCGCCGATCGAAGACAAAAAGCAACAGATGCAGAGTGACGAAGCATCTTTTTGACAGCACTTTATTTTTGCTTTCTTTAAGTCATTGAAGTTTTGGAGGCCAATTTGCTGATCAGAAATAAGGAATTGAACGAAATTAATAAATTAAAGGAGGACGAATTGAAGGCGCTGAAAAATAAAATAAAAAGCTTGAACGATGAAATACAATTAATTTGCAGTTTAAGGGAAAATGAAAGGCATGAATGTATTACTGAAAGCAACAAATTACGTGAAGGTACGTTTGGCTGTAAATAATTTTTTTTCTTTTTGGTGCAAACCATTCCAGAGAAATCGTGACGTCATGACGACTCGTCATCAGGCATGGACTAATTTTTTTTTTCTTTTAAGTCATCAAAGCTTTGGAAAACCATTTGCGGATCAAGAACCAGGAATTGAAAGAAATGAAATCAAAGGAAGATGAATGGAAGAAACTAAAAAATAAAATTAATACTTTGAACTGGAAAATAATAGAAATGAATAGATTTGGAGGATTAAGGATAGGCGAAAAAAAGAATCGGCGGAACCTGCAAGCCTGGGGAAAACGAAGCATTTGAACCAAATCAAGAACGGATCCAGAATCAAACATTGGATGAACAATAAAAAGCAAAACTCATGTTTTTGGTGAAATTAAAAAAATTAAAAAAATTTTCTGTTTTCAACGCCCGTTGAAATTTTACCGTAAGAAAGAATTAAACGAGCATGTAAAATGCATGGAAAGAGAAACAATTGCATTATTCAAAATCCTTGGGAGGATCAGGTGCTCCCTAAAAGTAATTTGAATTATGACATTTAGATTTTCGACATTTTTCAAGCTCAGTAATTTTAAATAGGAATTTTAACCGTATTACTATGCAAACAGAAGATTAGTATGTCCTTGGAAAATTAAGAATAGAGTTTAGTGAAACCAGGAAAGAGTGGCTGTTTTGTCTATTACTCGATTTACGGAGAAAAAATCCAAATTTTAGGTATCCAACAAACTCCTTTGACTCTTTGTATTTTTAGTAAGTAAAAGTTTCAACTTGTTTCCTGTAAATACGAACTCGGAAGACAAAATAGAAGCTTTTCGACCGCAAATTGTTTTGAAATTATTTTCTGGCTGTATATGTAAATTAGGGAAGTTTACATGAAATTGACAAAATTTGCTCTAAAAATTCCAGGTTACATCAAAGAAGTTTGTCAGATACCTAAATTTGGATTTTTCCCCCGTAAATCGAACATTGGACAAAACAGTTATTGCTTCCGCTTATCACTGAAACCTATTCTTAATATAAAAAGAGAAATGAACTAGTTTTATTTTACATTTCTCTTCTTACCTTTTCATTTCTCTTCTTTCATTCATTTTGCATAAGTTAGTCGTATTTTTACATTCACCGTTTTTTTCTGTCATTTATTTTTACTTAAAATATAAATTGTATTTACTTCAAATTTAATTTTTGTTAGAACGTAGGCTTTTGCTAAAATTTCGCCGTATTTGATTTTTATTTTAGTTATCAAAAGTTTGTTCTGCAAAGATATAATATTAAAGAATAAAATAATTTTAAAAGTTTGTTTTGGGTTAAATAATTAATTTGATTGCATACATAATGTACAGTACGAATTTAAAAAAAAATTGTAGATAAATTTAAAATTGTTAAAATAATTCCTACTTTTTTTAAGATTTCAAAAACTAAAGTCTATAAGTACGCCTATAGACGCTTTTCAAAGTAGTTGAGGATCAAAATTACTAAGTTGAAATTTTGGAAAGAAAACGATTAATTAAATCAGGGGGTGAAATTAGCAAAACTGATCGTTTCCGTTTCTAATGTTTAGCTTATGGGAGCAAAAAAACCGTTTCCGTTTCTGAGCTTACATAAGCTAAACATAGGCGCTCAAAACACGTTTCTACCCCCTGAATTAAATTCACCGATAAAATTAAAAGAATTTCGTAAGTTTTTGTGTTTTGGTTTTCACCTCCGGAACAACTTTAGCTGAGTCAACTTAATTAAAATGGCCAATGGCCGACATTTCAGTAACTTTTAAATCTATGTTATGGTAACCCTTTACGAAGAGTCTTCCAAGCGGGCAAACAGTAACCAGAAAATCAAGGGTATGTAATCATTCCTATTTCCCCTTTTTCTCAATAAGTTTCGATTCGAGTCCTATTAAAGTGGTTTACTTCAGTCTTCCATAAGATATTCCAAAAAATTGATTTTGAGGTCTTAGATAATGGCAACCAGGCAGCAGCCTATACCGATATACTTACTGCTGCAGGTTTCCTCAAAAGCATGCGGAAAATATGTAACAGCTTACCTGAAAAAATGAAGTAATAAATTAGCATTTTCATACTGCAATAAATACACAAAAACGAGATGAAATAAAATAACTTCTGAAGTTATTATTAAACCGTGCATATGGTTAATTCACGGCTTATTTCAACTTATAGTCTGGCCAATTTTACAATGAATTTTCAACGAATAAGCTTTTCGAAGACCTTTTATTTCCCCACGTTCTTACGTAATGTTAATAAATTTGTAATTTTAAACATGTAATGTATGCTTATAACCAATGCTTCTGTAAATAGTATGTTCTTACTTCCATAATTTCCCCATACCCCTTAGTCACACGATTTATGTGGTTTAGTTGAACAGTGACTCATCCTACTCATCCCTATTTAAGTGCTTCTATTTCCTTATCCAATTAAGTGGACAAAAATGGACTGTGTTAAAGAAGGAGGACATAGAGCACTGCATTTTTGACAGCACCTTATCGAAATTTGAGATACTTAAATTTCATTTCACGGGGAAAAAATCTACGATTCAGCTTATGGTCTGCAGTATTGTAATGGAAGTTCTCGGCTGACATGATGGAAGAATTCAAATATTATATCATCATTTTAGGGGGACGGAGAAAGTATGGAAAATATTGGCAATACTTACTGTACAATATGAATTCATTCGATAATTTTAGGACCCTTTAGGGGGAGAGGGTTGAAAATATCAGAAAAAAATGACATAAAATTTAAAAGTCTTCGTGAGGAAAATAAAAATCATAGGTATAATTTTCAAACATTCACCTGAACAAAATCATGCTAAAAATTGCTTTATATATTGTTAAATGAATCTTTCTTTTCAGTCTAAACATCTTTTAGTAGTAAGCCATACTTTTTGTTTTTAATTTTTTTTTAATTTTCGGAATATTCTGCGTAAAGGTTCTAGTTCCTTTACATAACCGGCCGGTCAGCCGGGCGGTGAAACTTTTTTAACAATAAAAAAAGTTTAATTTTATTTTTTTTGATTCGGTATTTTACACATAAAAATGAGGTAGGATCGCACCGAAACTGTTCCAAAAATTTTGTTATGTTTAAAAGGTAAAGATTCGTTATTGCAAATATATGAAAAAGGCTTTATGATGATGCCTAAATTTGATATTTTTTTAAAAAAATATTTTCAAAATAAAAAAATAAGACGCCATTTTTCTTTCTGTTGTTGAAATAGTTGGCGGTTTCACAGCTAGAGCGCTGTACTAGCCTCTCAGATATAAACATCTTTTTTTTTTTGCGAAAACAATTAAATTATTATCAAATATAAGGACTATTAACTGTTTTTCACGAATTTAATATCATGGAAATTTATCTCTGAACATAACAAAGCGTTTTGGGTACGGTTTCGGTGCACATAGAACTCCTATTCATGTATAAAATATTGGATTAAAAAAAACTTCGTAACACATTTTTTTATCGTTAAAATGTACACCGTCCGGCTAACCGGCAGGTTATGTAAACGAACTAGAACTTTAACATCTGAAGGTGAGAGTTTTGGCTTTAAAAGTTTCAGAAAACTGGCATTTCTTACAGAAAAACTATAGAGAGCCTTGATAAATCAGGGCAGTTCAAGAAGTAATTTAGTTTTCAAAATTGAAATGGCCAATAAGCCATCCTTTTTCTCAAGTGCAATTAACATGTAAGTCTATTTTGAAAAAAAAAAAATAAGATGTTCGCAGAGCCGTCTCTTCATCAGCTTAACATGTAAACGTTAGTCCGACAAGAACTAATCATTTAGCTACTCTCTATATAAAAGAAAAATCATGCCTAATCGCCATTTTGATTTAGTTCAAACGCATCTATACGCTTACCTCTCACCTACAGAGTTCCTGGGAACTTCAACAATACAAATTTTTATAAAATTAATAAACTCAAGTTTTTCCAAAAACTATTTCACAAAAGTAAAGAAAAAGTAAGAAAGAAAAAGGATCAGAGTCCACTGCTTTACTTCGCTCTTATATTTAGCTTTTGTTCAAGCATTCAAAACAAAAACAGACTCTGATCTTTTTTTCCGCATGCTCTTTTTGTATTAAAAGTATACCAACAAATGCGTCCTCATTAATCAATTGGTAATTACTGTTACTTATAACTAAAAATTAAAATATTGGTAAATATACCGTGCTCCGATTAAAATTTAAAATTTCAACTCTTCATTTTCTTGATTTTCGATTTTCACAAACATTTTAACAAATCTTTTACTTTCAAGGATATTTTCCAATTTATTCAAAACCATTTCGTTTGAATCGTAAAACCAGCTTAAAAATTTTAAGGATTCGCTCTTTGCGGTCATTCCCCCTGATTTTAAATTTGATAACCATAAAACACCGATTTGTCCGAAAATAAATTCATCATCCGATCCTAGTCTTAATTTAATTTCTTTGACTTTTTCCCCTTCGTCTGAACCGCACTGCCACTTTAGAAAGTCATTAACCAATACCGGTTTAAAAGTTCCGGAAATACATTCCTCTTTAATTAAACGGCGGTAAATCTCTATTGCATCAAATTTTAATTTAAAATCAACGATTTCTTCGTTGTTATCAAAGAGCCAAATTAAAAACTTATTTATTTTTTGTAATTTTAAAACGAAAATGTCCCAGTCGCAGTCTCTATTTAAAACTTCATTTATGGTGTTTTCAAGAATTTTAAAAATAATTTCTTCAGCATTAATTCCCTTCTTATAATTTATCCTGTCAATTTCAGAATCACTCAGCCAAACTAATAACTGATCAAGTTTTCTATAAAATCCAAATTCTATACACTGAGGGATTAAATCAAAATTTAACAACGTGCTGCACTTCATCTTTAATCTCTTCTTCTCATCGTCCATCAATTTCAGATTGTCCATATATCCATTCATTTCATCGAACAGGTACCCATTCACAAGCATAAAAAAATGCTTATCCCCTTCATTTATAATTTCATCCCTCATATCTTCTACGTCAGGATCACTTAAGATGAAACATAAAACCTTATAACTAAATGAATAAAACAGGCTATTACAAAGCAGATAATTTTTCCTTAACAATGTATCTCTTTTTTGATCATTTGACATCATTTTAAAAATTTTCATAAAAACAGCATCGTCAGCATTTTTATAAATTTCTGGAACATCGTGATCTCTTTCCATTTTCATTTTGACGATATAATTCAACAACATAGGATATACTACATTGGTATCGATCATTTCAGTAACAGCAGCAAGTAACTGCAAAAAAAAAGTTTGATATGGCCAAACTTGCAAAAATGCCTCAAGGATAACAATCTTATGTTTTATGAAGAAATTAGCTTTTTCCTCCCCTGACATTTGCTTAAAACAAAACAAAAATATATCCATAAATTTATCCTTTATGTATCCACTGCCATTTCTTTGTGCATATTCCAACACAGAACAAAGAGCATTGGAGTCTGGCCTACAGTTGATATTTAGGAACTTATATGCATGACTTAAACCGTTAAACATAACTAAACAATTAAGATGCTCTAATTCATTAAATGAGCATTCAACTTTTCCTAAGAAGTAATATCTTAAATAAATCATCATAATTTCAGAAACACTGTAAACTTCTTTTACTGATTTAAGATGAACATTCAGACTGTTTATCATTTTTCCAGAGTTTTTGTTTATAAAATCTTCTTGAACAAACAAACAAGCAAACGTAAATATGCTTGGTCCTAAATCATTTGCATTAAGGTTATAGCTGTAAAAATCAGCTTCATATTGCCAATAATTTTGAAATATTTTACCAACATCTATTCCTCCTAACGAGTTCCAATAAATCCTTCTTGCAAATTTAGCTTTTAAGCCTAGATCTACGATTACATAGTGATACCAACTGCATATTTTTTCTCCCATCATTTGCACAAGGCACTGCAACTCATTTTTAATTTTATTCAGAGGATCTAATTCAAGAGATTTCATGATGTCATATACCACCAGTTTTACTTTCCTCCACCCTTGGAGAGATTTTAAACCATCCCACTCGTAATCATCAGTGAAATAATTCTGAATTTGTTGCTGAACAGCTGGTATTTCCCAGAGACTTGCTGCAACAGATATAGCAGCCAGGCTTTTCAAACTGAATTGTAATTTCAGCTGTAAATCACATGATTCCATAATTGAATGTATTGTTCCACTGGATAGTTTTACTGATTCAGTTTATGCTATGCACTTAATTTATAGGAATTAATGGCTCATTAAAATTATTTAATGGTATCTCATACATGCCTGAAAACGTAATCAGAGATATTAGGTCTGAGAGAGGGAAATGATGCAAACACGAGTTTTACTGATCTTACATAGAATAAAGCTGTTATTCCGATCTCATATATACGCCAGTAAGCAACAAATTAATCAACGAAACTCGAAAAAATTCATACACTTGATTCGAATCAAAAACGTTACATGGCGTTTTTCAACCAAAGCAAAACAAATAAAACGTGTCTTTGGTGTCTTTAGACACGACAAGACTAATGGCGGAAATTTTCAAAAGCAAAAATGCTTTAAAGCTTTTTTTCTTTTTTGACCTCACTTGTTTGATAGATTTGCTTGTAAATAAAAGTTGAAGCTGTGACTATAACTATATAATAGTAACCAAACCTAAATTCTAAGTCAATTACAAATTAATTTAAAAAACTTATCCGTTCTAATCCATCAGTCTTATTCTATTTGTTCCATTGAATATTTTTTTCTTGAGTAAATAAATGCTTCCGATCAAATTCCTATTTGATGTGGCAAGGCTAAGATCAAGACCAAAATTCGACAATGACAAGTGTGGGATAAAGGGACAAATTTGAAAGTTTCAAAATAATGGCAAGTAAACATGGTCCTTATAGTTTTTAGAATCAGAGAAATTCTTACAGAGATTATTTTATTTACTTAACAATGATTTTCATTAATGATCTTTTGGCATCAAACATAAAATTTTAATAAAAGCGCAATTATCTTCATTTCTACAAATTTCTGAAGCATTCCAACCTCTATGCTGATTTACATTGATTATTATCTTTAACAATATCAAATATTTATCATATACATCAAATCTTCCAAAACAAATCAAATGTTTGTAAAAAAATGAAAGTTTGATAAGGGCAAATCGTCAAAAATGCATAAAGAATATGATGGAAATATTGAGAGAAAATTAAACTTTGTGTTTCCAATGGCCTTCTGTTAAAAGAAAAAAAATAATTGATTAAATTGGTATCGGGATAATTGGAACTGGACAATAAAACACAATATCATGTGAAATGTATTTCAATCACAATATCATGTGATCCTGATACAAAATGGCAAAATAGCAATTACGATGTAAATAATTTAAGACAATGATTTTGTTTCAAGTTAATTGCTTTAAAATCTATTTATTCTTAATAATTTATCAAATCATGTTTAGCAGATTTTCATTAATTAGATTGTAATTCAGTGATGGCTGTGGTTATTTGTTTACGTATTGTTTTTAATGTTTTAGAGGTAATGACCTCAAGGTCAAAATATTATCACATTTCAGTTTACGTAAAAAAAGATTTTAATGTATGTTAACCCGTTTATCCTTTTTACAGCCCTGAGGAAGACTATTAAAATAAAAGTCAAAACATCGGTTCTAAGAAAACATTTTATTGTCCAGTTCCAATTATCCTGATACCAATTTAATCAATATAAGAGGGGAACGATAACTCCTAATTTGAAAAAAAATAACTAACTCCATAAATTTGTCTTTCAAAAATATGTTTTTAATTAAAATTTCTGTCATCTTTATTCTCTTGTCAATATCAATGCTTGTTGCACAACCCAAAGAAGCCAGAGCTGCTGACCAGAAAAAACTTGAGATGTTATCAATGGACAACTGTGTTTTTAAAAACTCATACACCCTCTGTTTAAATCTGTTTTTATTTTTGCCGGTATAGAAGCCAACTTATGTTTAGTTATTAGTTCTTTGGCTACTCCTAAGTACAACTTCAGCCAAACTGTCATCACTTCACTCTCAACTTTTATGCCACTTGTCTTAATTTTCGACTGAATTATTTTTTCTAATAAAGTTATAGGAAAGAGGACAGCAGATTTAGGTAAGACTGACGATAATAACTTGAGTAAACTACTGACCTGAAAAATCATTTTCACACTTCCAGTGCTTGTGAAGTGTTTCACCTACTGCAAAAGAATTCCAGTAAATTTTCCTTCCAAATATAGGTTCAAAGCCAATCTCTTTCATTACATACTTGTGCCAATAATATATTTTTTCTTCTATCACACATACAAGACAATACAATTCATTTTGGACTCTTTTTAGAGCATATAATTCAAGGGTAAAACATACACAACCAACTTCACTTTATCCCATTTTAAAGAAAATCTTAAATCACCCCAATTATAGTCATCAACAAAATCATTCGTTTGACAGGTTGCATTTCCCAGACTTGTGACAGTTATTACAGCCAAGGATTTCAAATTTATGTTCAATTTAAATTGTACATTGAATGATTTCATATTTGAAATTAAAGTTTTGTACAGTTAACACAATTTAATACACTATATGCAACTAATTGTATCACTCAACTTATAAGAAAGGGAGGTTATTGAAACCATTTAACTGTGAATGTAAACAATAACCTCAAAACAAATCCAAAGTAAAGATATTACAGGTTTACAAGAGCGGAGCGACAATTAAGTAATTGTAGTGAACTTACACTGAATAATGCAGTTATATTCCAGTCTCATAAACAGTCACGCAAACAACTAATGAGTTAATAAAACTCGAAAGAATCTATAAATTCTGACTAAAAACATAATATGAAAAAAAATAAATAAACAAATAAAAATAAAACGTGACTCTAGACATTAGAGCCACGAACGATCAGCGAAAAATTCAAACACGGGAACACGGCAGATGTCGAAAAGCAGTAAACCAATTTGTTAACTTCAATACCACTACTTAATTCTTGTTTTTATAAATTTTCAATTTTTTCTGGTAATAGTTAAATAATTATCTAAAACGTAATTTATAGAATATAAACGCATTTTTACCTTTGTAAATTATTTAAACGTTTTTACTCTACTCTACTCTTTGTGTATGCCAAATATATCGTTTGCGCCTAAACATTGAGAGGCTATTTTACTTTATTTAAAAAATAGTATCCTTACCTCCTTCATCAGTGGCGTCGATAGGCCTTTTTTGAGGGGACCATCGCCCCTTCGCCAGTTTTCCTCGAATTTTTTTTCTTCCCGCCCCCATTTCCCAATATTTAATGTACACTCTGTAGACAATCTATTCCGCTACTTTGCCGTAGTAATTTTTTTTTTTTTTTTTTTTTGTTTTCAACTGATTTTCCCTTTCCTGCTAGACATTCCTCGTCTTTAAAATATTTTGGCTCCATTCCAATTTTTCAACAAACCAGTGAAATTGATGCAACCGTTTTTTTAACGTCAAATGCGTAAAAACAAACAAACAATGCGTGATTGACTTTATTACTGGCGCTTCCTAGTAGAGAATCGGGCGAACTACTATGAATCAGATATATGAAACACATTTTTCAAATACATTTTTTTTCGCAGTTTCGATTTAAAAAAGAATCTAAAATAATGGGGAAACTTTCCCATAATAAAAACAAAAAAAATGTGTATTGCTTAGTTTAAGGGTGCAGTTCTTCGTGCTGAATCTAAAGGAGTAATATATCCTTTCATTTCTTTTCCAAAGAAAATCCAGAAAGTGTGATGATGAAAAATAAATCTGGAATGGAGGAAAAGGTAGATCAACGTTAGGCTTGGATAATGAAGTTAAAATGGGAAAAAAACCTTCAAAGTACATGACAGTTTGCTCTCTTCATTTTTCCTGGTGTAATTATCTACCAACATTCAAAGGTAAGTAGAACGAATTGAGTGTCTTTATAACAAATAATTAATTATTTAGCTGGATTTTTTTTGGCAAATAACTAATTGATTAATTAATTCTATTCTATCTTATTTATTTTATTTTAGGGGAAAATTCTAAGAGACATGTACTTAAAGAAACAGCAGTGCCGAATGCTTAAATAAAATGAAATAAAACAAATCATTTGCCTCAAAAAAAAAAAAAAAAAAAAAAAAAATCCAGCTAAGTAAATTATTATTTGTTTGGGTCAAGGACATTCAATTTGTTCTACTTACCTTTGATTATTGGTAGATAATTACTCCCGGAAAAATGAAGAGAGCAAACTCTCATGTACTTTGAAGGTTTTTTCCCAATTTTAACTTCATTTCCAGATTTGTTTTTTTATCATCACACTCCCTGAATTTTCTTTGGGAAAGAAATGAAAGGATATTATCTTAAATATAAAGGATATTATATTTAATCTTTAATATAATAAAATCTTATCAACGTAAGAATTTCTAAATTGTCTCATCAAATGTATGGTTGTGCTGTTAAGGATGGCAATTTGCAAAGTTTTCAGCTCCCGTGAAAATCTTTCAAAGGCTGCCAACAAATACTACAAGGTCAGGAAAGATTTAAACACTTTGCAGAATCTATGACGAAAGAAAATATTTATCGAAATAAATTTTTTTAGAAAGGAAAACAGATCACTTTGGGCGTTAACATAACGGCAACGTGAGATTAAATGTTATCGAGGTAAGTTCAGCTCATCATTTGGTTTTATTCATTTGTGACGTGAATACGTCTTCAGGGACAGTAGAGATTTTAAAATGGAATCGAAGAAGTAGAGAAATGTACTATTTAGTAAAAAAAAGAAATAAAATAAAATAAAATAAAATAAAAAAATTTATGGGTAATATTTAATTGGGTAGTATTATATTATCGATTTGGCAAGTATTTATATTTAACGGGCAGTATAATAATGAAAGGGGCAGTATTTGATGGCCAGTATAGCAATGGGCAGTAAAAATATTGAAATGGCAGTATTTTTTAAAAAGTGTCAGTATTTTTTTAGAAGTGCCAGTATTTTTAAATAAAATGGCATGTAAACGGCAAAAAATTGTTGAATGCAGAGAAAAAAAAAATTATTTTTGAAATGATAACGAAAGATTATGTTAAAATGAATGAAAATATGAAACCAGGTGATTCTATAACAAATCATTTAAAATAGCTACAGAGGCACTTTTCTGCAGGAACAATAATAAAAATAGCTAAAAGTTAAATGTTGTGAAAAAAATTGATATTTTGGTAGAAAAGGAATGTAGGGAAGAATTAATAAGCGATATTGATGTCTTACATTTCGCGGCTGATAAGGAAGTATTTCGAAAGGGGAGCTTTGTGTTAAAAAAAAAAAAAAAAAAAAAAAAAAAAAGGATTTTGTTTAATATTTTGAAAATGAATGGCTTGATTCACACTGTTATGGGTTTGAAGGAGCAACTCATTTCGTTCCGTCTATTAATAATGGATTAGAGATCATAAATGTTTAACGTAAGCATTATTTTGACCTTCCAAGACCTCTCCCCCCCCCCCCTTCCTCCCTTATAGTAAACAAAAATAGGCTAAAAAGGAACACATTTTCCGCAAAAAATTGCCTCTGGGTCGGTTTCAAACGTGGCAAAGGACCACCGGCGGCCGTCAAAGCTGTCCCAATTAAAGAAAAACGGACAAAAACGCCCCAACAGCCAAAAAAAGCTATTCAAGCTTTATTAGCTGATTAGGGGTAATTCGTATTTTTTTTGTTTTTTTGGTTACGCTCTACTGCTCGAAAACGAATGTTATACTGCTCAAAAAGGAATTTTATACCGCCCAAAATTGAATTTTATACTACCTAATATTGAATTTTATACTGCGCATATATTATTTTTACTGCCATTTTAAATTTTAATACTGCCCGAAAACAGTAAAATATACTGACCGTAAAATTGAATTAAATACTGCCCCTTTCAATATAAAATGCTGCTCAAATAAATGGCACCCAAAATTTATCAGTTTTTAAATCGTTGAATTTAGGTAAGGGGCCGTTCAAATATGACGTCATCATTTTTTTTGGGAGGGGGAGGGGTCGCTTGAATGATGACTAATGATGACATGGGGGGAGGGGGGAGTCCCGGCAATGCTTACATCATCATTTACACTACATATTTTGTGTTTTTTGTACTGCCTCGATTTTATGAAATATTTTTTTAAAACTTTTTTTCAAGTTAACTTCTAGACCATTTTTTTTTAATTATATTTAAGTATTAGTTTGAATAAATCAGTCTTAAAAAAAAAAAAAAAAAAAAAAAATTAATTTTTAGATGATTTCATAAATGATGACTAAGAATGATGACTAGGGGGGGGGGGGGTCAAAAATGCCCCAAAAAATGATGGCGTCATATTTGAACGGTCCCTAAGAAATTTTTCGCAATCATAGTTTTTAACGTTTTTTTTTCTCCTTTTAAACCAGGTTAGGTTATGCTCTTCATTGAGATTTATTCGCGTACGCGGATCACAAAAATAACAGTCTACTATTTTTTTCAGAATCCTGAAGATGGCGTGTTTAGCATTGAAATTGTTATTCATGGTATTGAAATGGTATTGAAATGGTTTAAAATATAAGCGTAGTTTAGGACCTAAATATAGGTATAAAAATGTTCGAGCAGAAGACTAAATTGAAACAATGTAATAGTTACAAAATGCAATAACTCAATTTTATAAAGACGGGTTTTAAGTTATAATTAAGATACATTGCTTGGACGGCTTTAGACTTGATCTAAAGTTCTACTCTGAGGGGCAGGCAGGCTCGTAGCAAAGGGTGCCTCAGCTCCCCTTTGGAAAAGCTTGAGCCCCTCTGTAAATTTGACTTGGTCCATGTATTTTCCCTATCTTCTATGTTATAAAGGGCCATTTGGAGCCCCTCTTTGCTTCTCAGGCTGGCTACGGGCCTGGGTGCAGAATTCGTTTCGATAACTTTTTTTTTGTTTGATACAGTATATCCCTGGATCATAATAAGGGCAAGTCAGGGCAGCAGCCCATTCATTAATTTTCACTCTTGGTAATCCCGAAACATTTGGAAAACATTGAAAACTATCCGAAAGATCGATCAGTCCCAAATGAAAGACGTATTCACTGAAATATACAGGGTGAGTCTTCAACAACAGGCTGTCTGCCCATGTAAGCGAAAATAGCGTATCTTCCTTTCCGGAATTGATTGTTTGTTTACATAAGTTAAAAATACGACAGACGTGCCAACTCCGAAAATGAAGATACGCTATTTTCGCTTACATGGGCAGCTGTGGCTTATTTAGTAGTCTTTTTTAACATGATTTTTTCAGCATGTTTTGCTGCAGCGAAGGAAAGGCAACCCAAGAAGATATAGGCCCTAAACAAACAGAACTGGAGGAGATATACTATTTAAAGCAGTTGGAGCTTAAAATAGGGAATTTTCCATTTACCACCAAAATCATTTCGAGTTTTATAGCTCCAGGTAAAAAATCTTCAGGAAACGAAATCGCCAAAGACTTAATAGAACAAGACCAGGAACTGCTAAATTGGATCAAAGAAAGCAGTGGGGATATCTTCGTAAAAGCTGCTAAACATCAAAACGAAATTATGTTGGATTTTTTAATTAATTGCGGGGTGGACATTAATTTCGTGGATGAGGATTTTCATTCCGCTGCCGATTACGCTTGGAGAAGTAAGAATTATAAAATGTTGTTAGCCCTGCTTAAAATGGATTCGTTTTTTCCTACTGGATTCAGTGTGGGTGAATTGAAAGAGGATAATGACAATACTAGAAGTATACGAAATTTAGTTGATGAAAGAAATCGATTGCACGAAGTTGTTAAAACCGGTAAAGTCGAGGATGTGAAAAATTTAAATTTAATCGGATTAAAATTGTATTTGAACACGGACAACGAATCGATGGTGTACACTGCCTTAAAACATAAAAAGTACGTTACCTATGCTTATTTGAAATCCGTTGGGGCGGAGTTAGCCAAATCGGTCGAAAAATTCGAGTTGGACAGACTTAGCTTAACGGAAAAAGTGGCTTTGCAAGAAGCTATGATACAGTATTTTCCTTCGGTTTCTAACTCTCATATCTATTTTTTAATATCAAAAACTAGATCTCAAAAGCCGGTCAAGAACTTAACAGAGATAACTATGAACTATTATAGGAAATTAGACAGAGTAGCCGAAATTTCCATCATTTTGAAAACGATCCAATACGCCGATTATTTGGATATCATTTTCGATTTTGACGAAGACGAAATCTTAAAAGTGAACCCTACTGCTCCCGACTATAGTCGAGGAGAAGCGAAATATAAAGATGGGCGGATTTACATCGCTGCAGGTTCTAACAGGCAAGAAAAGGAAATATTAGGGACATTGGCTCACGAGTTGACGCACATGGCGATGCACATGTTGTTTAAAAATGATTGTAATCCCTATGGAAAATCAGACAAAGCTTCCGTAATTTTTTTCCGGGAATTTAAGAGGCGAATACGGAAAAATATTAAAAACGATCCGTGGAATCCTTCCAAAATTTTACTGGACGGATTGCATAATTATTATGAAGACGATCATGATGCCGAATTAATCGTAAGGATTCCGCATATTCTCGCTCAATATTCTGATGGGAGGGAGTGGTTGGACGCGAACGTCCCGGAGTTTTTGGGCTTTTATACGAAAGTTATCCAGCCTAAATGTGAGGAGTATGTCAAAGGAAGTATCGTTCTAAAACCGAAAAATACGATTAGATCGATTAACGAAAGCGTGGGGGAGATAATGACGCTAAAAGAGTGCGAGATATTTTTTAAAGATTTTACCCAGGACAAGCATGTCCTAAAGAGTGACAACAAAATATTCCTGTACAAAGTGAAGAGCACGTTTTTGGGGATGCTGAAAATTTTGCAAGGAATATTCGGGAAAGAATATTCCAATTCGCACAATTTTTTAGTCCTCAAGTTTGAAAACTTTGTAACTCGAATAAGGGAAATATTGGAAGCTTTTTATTCAGAGGCGAGCAATGTGATGATCTTGGAAGTGGATAATGACCCAACGGATTACGAACTGCGCGAAGCCTTCGATATGATTTCATTACTTTTCGAAGAGAAACCGAACAAGAAAATTGTATTTGTAATCCGTCAAAACTCAACAAAATCTATTATCAAAAACCTGGATGAATTAGCAGCTTTTTCCAAAGAAATACCAGATGATGATTTTAGCCTGGATCATTTGGATAGGGAATCCCAGAAAAAAATCTTGAGGAAAAGGGTGAAATTTCAAGGAAAGTGGACAATTCTCAACGATTTGATTCAACACGAGGATTTGTATCAAATTATAACTTCTGTTCTGTTGGCGGATCTTATAGAAAATAAAAGTGTAGCAATTGGCAACGAAATTCCGGATTTAAGCAGCTTAGACGGATCCTATTCCGACATCATTTTGGATATCAATTTCGATTCTTTAATCAGAGAAGTTAAAAAAAATTCGGAAGATATTTTCATTTTAAGATCATCCTCGAAAAATGAATTAAAAAAACACTTAGATGATTATTTTGAAAAAGCATGGATTAACGGGGAACATTTCACGAGTGAGACTTACAATTTTGAAAAAAAGATTATGCACGAAAAAATCGTTTTGGTTAACTCTCGTTTTCAAAATAAAGATTTCAGAAATTTTTGTAAAAATAATTCTGGGAGAAAATGTTACCTGATCGACGTGAAAAACATAAATGAAATTTCATTCGTTTTGCAACAGATTTACAATCCGAATTTTTATATGAAGCGAAACATCAAGAAAATACAGATAACAAGTGATCGAATGAAAAAGTTGGTGACCGAAAACGGTTCTGAAACTTTTATTATTATCAGCACAATCAATCATGATATTGCGGATTATACTAATGTAAAATGCTTGGGCAAAGAAGAAGCTAACTATGCTTTCAGAATGCTAGCGAAATCCGATGGGAGAGTACATCAGTTCGAAATGGAAAATGGAATGTTCACTTGGAAAAATTCGCATGGGTCTGTGGTCAATTTACGAAAATTTGTTCATAATGAGAATCCAGGAGAGGACGATTCGAAACCAAAACTCCTCCAAGAAGAAAATTTAATTTTAGAACTTTTTGCCAGAAAAGTAGTTTTATTAGCTGACGACCCTGGTACGGGAAAAAGTACGATATTAACCACGCTATACGGATCAAAATTAATTGCGGATACGCACTGGATAATTCGAATTAACTTGAAAGATCAGTTAAAAGCTATCAAAGAAAATATTGATGGAAAAGAACTTGATGTCGAGAAAATCATTCGCCTTTTGCAGGAAATCGAGCCGATTTTAAAAGCGGAGCACAACGAATATTTATTGAATGTAATTTTAACCTCCGATAATAAATTTTCCAGATGCTTGTTAATCGTTTTTGATGGTTTCGATGAAATTTTGGATGAGGAAGACAGAGATAATATTATAACTTTGTTTAAATTCTTAAAACACCAAACTTTCTGCAAACTTTGGATCACTTCACGTTTGCAATACAAAAACGATTTAGAACGAGAGCTGGAAACGTTCGCCATCGAACTGGACCCGTTCGACGAAGAGATGAAAAAAAAATTTGTAAAAAAGTATTTAAAAGATCGTTTGAATATAATTTTGAAAGGCGAATTTTTTCGTGATGTTTTTGCCGAGGGTGAAAAGTCCGAAATTTCGGGTTTTACAAAGCAGCTGTTGCTAAAAATGAAGGAAATATTCTTAAAAGATGTAACAAAATTCGTAGCGACCCCTTTGCAGCTCAATTTGATTATGTTGGGATCTTTAGAATATTTTCAAGCTTGGGCGGAGGGTAAAAAAGAATTAAAATTTGATTATCTGGGTAAAGACTTGTTGGAGGTTTATGAATATTTCATCGAGAAAAAATACGAGATCTATTTTAGGAAATTGAATATCCTCGAGAAAAAGCTTCAGAGAAGAGAAGTAAAACAGTCAGAAAAGTATAACAAGGAACTGGCCGAATCATTAGTTTATAAAAGGAAAACAATAAAACCCGAAGATGACGATAAGGAATTGATTTTATTGATGGGATTGATTCAATCCCAAAATGACGAAAGTTTTGAATTTATTCACTTCACGTTTCGGGAATATTACTTTGCAAAAAGTTTTTCTGAGCATGTTTTAGGAGAGCATGTCCCATCCGATTTTTATGAAAAAATGACTTTTTTATTTGCAGAAATATTTTTGAAAAGGGAGTACGAAATGATTAGAAATTTTTTGAACATTCTGTTGGAAAAAAAATTAACGGAAGGATAACTAAAAAAATTCAAAATTTCTTACAATCATATTTTGAAATCTTACAGTACTCGAAATTCAGCTTTGGCTATTTCGGCTCAAAATGGATACGAAAATATTTTTAATTTCATATATTCCATATACTGTAATATAGCATCGGATGTTCCCTCGTTTAAGATGACAAATATTCTGAACGAAACGATTTTTTCCATGTCTGCTATCGGCGGAAAGCTACAGATTTGGAATGTCTTATTCGAAATTTTAATAAACTTAAAAAATAAGAACAGGGATTGGGAAAATTCCTACTTCAAAATTTTAATATGCGAAAGCATTCACTTGGCAACAGAAAGAAATAACTGGCAGTTAACCCAATTCCTACTGGAAAAATTAGAAGAAATATTTTCCGGAAAGGAATTGGAATTTTATCTAACCGCCCTTAACGAAACTTACAAAGTTTTTTATAAAATAATTCTATCGTGCGGCTCTTCCGCAATGCTAGAATTAATTCTAAAAATCGGAGGTAAGTATTTAAGTAAGGAAAAACAATATGAACATTTTGTCTCGACTGCTTCATATCACGGCCCCACATCCATATTCGTGGCAGCCACAAAACAAGACCCTAGGTTCATGGAATTACACTTGGAAAAATGCCAAAATATCATGACACCTCAAGAGGAGCGTCGGTTATTGATGAAAAGGGACAATTCCGAAGGGACCATCCTCCATAAAGCTGCTAGGTACGGAAAATTGGAAATCTGTAAGTTGATCCTAGGAAAAATTGAGATGCTTTTCGATTCAAAGGATCAAGAGGATTTTCTGATGTCGGAAAACACTCGATGCTGGACGGCGCTTGCTATGGCCATTCATTATAACCACACGGAAATCGTTACACTGCTGATCGAAAAAGCTGAGAAAATACTAAACCCTGAAAGATTCGTTCAATTTTTACTTATGAAAAATACTTTAAGTCAAATCTTTCGGCAATTGTACATGAATTTTGACTCGTTCGAAATTTTGTTTCGGAAAATGGAAAAAATTTTGCCGGAAGAAGATCAGCGTCGATGGCTCATGATGCCTGAAAATTTTCACGGGTCTCTTTTCAACAACGCTTGCTATTATGGAGATTTGAAACTCATGAATTTTGTTCTGGGAAAGCTTAAAAAAATTCTTGGCAAGGAGGATTTGAAGGGACTCTTGATGACGAGGGACGACAGAAATTATACTTGTCTCCATTCGGCCATTCGAAAAGGTAGGATTGGGTTCGCTAAATTTTTATTCCACGAAATCCAAAAAATTTTCCCGCCAGACGAGCAACAAGAACTGATTACGATGAGTAATAGCGACGGTAGGACGATTTTACATTTAGGAGCTTTTCAAAAAGACATGGACATTTTAAATTTTTTTTTGGAAAAAACAGAAGAGATATCGCCCCCCGAAAAACACTGGGAATTTATAATGACAAAGGACAATAACGCCGTGACGTTCTTTCATTCAGTCCTTAGGGAATTCCCTGTTGAATTTATCGAGTCCTTAATAGAAAAGTATGAAAAGTCGCACTCTTCCAATTATTTTCAGTTATTAAACGGCGAAAAATTACTCCATGACGTTCTTTGGAATAAAGACCCGGATGTCTCCAAATTACTTTTCAAGAAAATGGACGAAATGTTAGATTCAGAAACGCAGCGGAAATTGCTCATGACCACGGACAAGGATAATCAGACATGCCTTCATTTGGCAGCCAGAAGAAACCAAAAAGAATTCATGAAATTATTTTTTCTAAAAATGGAAAAGATTTTGACGCCCGAAGAGCAATGCGAATTGCTGTTTAAGGAAAACATACCCCAGGGGAATACCGTTCTTCATGATGCTATTTGCAATGAAGAACCGGATTTATTAACATTACTATTCGATATGACATCCCGATTATTATCGATCGAGAAACAACAGGAATTATTGACAGCGATGAATAATAATAAAGAAACGGCCCTGAACAAAATCGCATTCGGCAATCACTCCGGCAAACTAAATTCCGTTAAAATAATACTGGAAAAGGCGGAAGCGGTACTGACTAACTCTCAGCATCGCATATTCTTATTGCATAGTTTAACTTTTCAAAGTAACCTTTTCGAAATGTTTGCTGGATCAAAAGGGAATGACCTTTTGAAATTGTTTTTAGAAAAAATTGAAAAAGTTTTAGATATTCGCGACATCGAGTCCCTACTGACGGAACAACTGCACCGTTCAAATTTTTCAAATATGATTCTTCATGCCGCTGCTTTCGAGGGAAACGCCGAGATTTTGAAAATATTGCTGGAATATATAGAGAAAATATTCCCGCCCGAAAAACAGCGGAAAATTCTGATGGAGAAAAACGAAGAAAACCAAACTGTTCTTCATGCTATTCTTTCTAGCACGGAGTCGATTCAATACGAAGCTGTGAAATTGCTTTTAAAAAAATTGGAGAAAGTATTAACGCCAAAAGACCGAACCCGATTATTTACGGTAAAAGACAACATTTTCGGTGGGGTGCTTCACGCTGCCGCATTAACAAAACCACTGAATGTAATAAAAATGCTTTTTGATGAAGGAGAAAAAATTTTAAAAAAGGATTTTTGCGAAGCATTCACGATGAAAGATAAAGCACTCGGTAGTGTTTTACATGCAGCTACCTTAAGTAGAGAGTATGAGGTTGTGGATTTCATTTTAAATCAAGCGAAAAGACTATTACCATCGACAGCACTGCAAGACTTTTTAATGATAACGGATAAGAACAACAGGACCGTCCTGCATTTGGCAGTCGGAAAAGAAGAACCGGAACTGGACCATGTAATAAAAATCGGGACCGCGCAAATCAAAGATGCATTGAATGACAAATCGGAATTCGTGAATTTATTTTTAAGGGAAGGCAAAAAGATATTGGGCTTTTATCCTTGCGATAAAAGACAAAAGTGATAGGACTGCTCTCCAATTGGCTGCTGAATGTGGGGAATTGGAAGCTGTCAAATTGCTGTTACAACAAGCGGAAAAATGCTTGTTTGGTGAGGATTTAGAGAAATTTCTAATAGGCAAAGATCCCAAGAATGCAACCATTCTCAATACAAATAATAGTATGATAAACATTTTGCTAACTACATTTGTGCGTGAGAAAATAATATAGTGTATTTTAGAGTATTTTTTATTTTGGTGTCTTTCGAATTTGGAAATGTATATACCCCCAAATCAGTACTACCTGGGACACTAATAAACCCTCATTTTTTTTTTTAATTTTTTGAAAAACGGAGAACCATGCCGACTTGACCCAAATGTTCGGAACTTGGCTTATGCACTCCGTGAATGTTACAGCACTATTTTGAACGGGATAGATAATAAAGTTAAAATAACCAATCTATGTAATTTATGTGCAAATAAAATTGAAATTCATTAAAGAAATTAATTGGATCTTAAAAATCTCAATTTTTTCCTTTACGTTTTACTTTTTTTCAGAATTTGATCTCTTGAAACGACTAATCAATATATGTCAGAAGGAAAAACTAACATACAATAAGACAACATTTAAAATCATTAAGAAATTAGAATTTGTGATAAGAGAAACATGATTTCGTATACAGAAAATTACCTGCATGTAAAAAAACAAATTAGTCAAAAGACTCTCCATGCTATAGGAACTGTTTTCTTGCTCTCAGCAAAGATCAGTCAAAAACCCCGATAATTTACATATGTGCATCTTTTAATGGTCTGATTCCTTTATACAAAAAAACAAAACTAAAGCTTGAAGCCTTTGCTTCAAAGAGTTTCGAAAAGCAATGACTCTTGCATATTAGCCCGAGATCTTTCAGTGCGTACATCTGTATGAAATTTGTCCCTTGATTTTTTGTCTTCCACAAAAAATTTTTTCAACTTGCCATCAATCAACCGCTTTAGTGGTCCTTTTTCTATCGCACGCCACAAAGATTTTGTAAAGTTTGTTGGTTTAAAATTTTGTGCTACATTTTTTTGGAAATGTTTCTTGTATTCATTATTAGTAGATCCTATTTCACTTTTATGATGAACAGCATATAAGTACCACTGCTGCATATTTCCGAAGTCTTTTGATTCAAAGTAAGTGTTGACCAAATTTTCCATACATTTTATGTTTTCCATTGCAGCCCCTAACTTCCAATATTGAACTGCTGAAGGTAAAGATTTTGGTACTCCAACACCATTTAAACACATCATGGCCATATTATTGGCCGCAGCACCTGACCAATTTTTAATGGCTTTTTCATACCAGAATTTTGCTTTTGTTAAATCTTTAGTGACTCCGATCCCTTGTTCATACATTACACCAAGCGAATGTTGAGATGCTGCTACACCTTCATATGCCTGACACTTTTTCTGGCCATATAAGTTAACTTCCACTAACGTGGGCATTGATGCAGCTTGTTCTAGAAGCTGCATGCCTTTAAAATGATCGCGTTCAACTCCTATTCCATCCAAATACATCTTGGCCAAACTATACACTGCTTCGGGTATGCCTTCAGAGGCAGCTGCATTGTACCATGCAGCTGCTTTATCATAATTTTGTGATACACCCAGACCTTTGTAATATTTAATACCTGTTTCATACATGATAAAAGCTTCAAACAATTTTTTACTAGGTTCATCACAAGCCTGAAGTATAGCATTAGGACTAACTACATCATTAAGCTTCTTCACATATTCCATGTCTTCTTCCCAAAACTGCATTGGCTGAATATGCTCCTCTTTTTTCTTTCGGCCAATTAAACTGTCAGATAAGACAATTTCCTCAATAATATTTTCTGGTTTAGGATGGAAGCGTTGGCACAACAACAAATTTTTGAGGCATAATTCATACTGTTCTTCAGCTTTGTGCACCATTGCTAATCTGTAATAGCTTTTCCACCAAGTTAAAGACAATTGAACTGAAACCTTAGCATCTTCTTTTGCAGATGCAATTTCTCCCAGTCTAAGAAAAGCAACAGAACTGAAAAAAAAAAAAAGCTAGAGAATTATGAAGGAATAAATTTTAGCCTAAAGAACCATAATCTAATTTCAAATTTACCGGTTAGAATAGAGCATAGCAACCTCATCACATGGGATTCCAGAGAGGCAAATGGCTTGGGTATAAAAGTCAACAGCTTTCTTGAATTCTCCTTTCTGAAATGCTTGATTTCCAACATCTTTCAAACTTCTAACTTTTGAATTAAGTACTTTCTGTTCAATCAGTTTCATTTTAATAGGCTTAGCCTTAATTTCATCAATTTCTCTTTGAGATAATTCAAGTTCAAGCAACAAAAGACTAATATCATTCCAATACTTCTCAAAGTCCTCGTCACTGACTTCAAGTTCAAGATATGAGACTTTATTTCGAAGATTTTTTAGTTCTCTAAAAACTCCAGAAATGTTCAGCTTTATGCTCTTATTAGATTGAATCAAAAGTTGCATATCCCAGTCCTTAATGTTTCTTGAGCCCATGAATTCTTTTTTCACTGGTCGAGCATTCTGATACAGCTGTTTGCCAGGCCCATTGATAAAATCTTGACGATTTTCATCAGTGTCTTCCCATTTTGCATTTCCATTTTTCGAATCCCATTGCTTTACAAACAAGTGACACAAAGGTTCATTGCTCTTATATAAAATAAACTGAAGCTTAATGTAATTGTTAAATTCGTGAGTTGAAATTGTTGATTGTTTCGCCATTGTGTGTGCTGTACTATCGTTTTGATCTATTTAAGAACCGGTACAATGCAGTAAAAAGTTTAACAACAGTGAAACATTTTCATTTCATTAAAGTATTAAGGTATGAATGATATTTTTGTGAAAAAATACACACAAAAATTAACTACACTTGTTGGTTGTTAGAATTACTTTGGCAGAAAAACGAAGGTAAAAAATTTCCGAGAATTCAATCTAATGGCACGTCAGAAGAAAATGGCAGTTTTTGCTAGGCGGCGATTTTAAATTTTAAAATACGGATTTAAAGTTCTAATTTTTGAGAAAAAAAAATGTAATTTATGGGCGATCTTTTCAGAATGATTTCCAGCTACCTGAATGATTTTTCAAAATTAGATTACAAGGTAGAGATAAATTTATTGCAGGTTCAACGGGAAAATTGAGATTTCAAAACAATTTTTTTCCTGTTTTCAACTACTTAAACAACCATACTATTAACGGTCCTTCATACTTCACTACTTGTAATCTTTCTTTTGGATTCAAATATTACACAGGAAAAAACAAAGAATAATTAAATATATAAAAATTAAAATAGGCCTACACAAAAGGTGGAAAAATTATAATACAGAAAATAAAGTACAAAATTATTTTTAAAAAAACAGCTTTTAACGCAAACAAATTGTCAAGTTTAATACTTAAGTCAGTCTTTCCTCATAAAAAATGTTTGTACTTTCAATATATCTATAGTCATAAACAGTTTACAGTATTTTAAACGCTTGTTGTCTTATTAAAAACATGTAGAAGCCATCATCCAATCTTAAATGCAAAAAACAAAAATCACAAGATCAGAATAGCCCTTTACGCATTGCAGTCCGAAGGTTTTCAGTTGACTTTTTGTCATCCTCAAAAAATTTTTTTAATCTTGGATCAACCAAATGCTTTAGTGGTCCCTTTTCTATTTCACGCCATAAAGACTTGGCAAATGCTTTAGGTTTAAAATCTTCAGAAACACTTTTACGAAAATGCTTCTTGAATCGGGTACTATCAGATTCTATTTCACTTTTATTATAGACAGCATACAAATACCACTTCTGCATATTAACAAAATTCCCTGAATCAAAGTAAGTATCAACCAAGTTTTCCATACACTTTACATTATCCATCCCAGCCCCCAATTTCCAATACTGAATTGCTGACAAGAGAGACTTTGGTACTCCAACTCCATTTAAACACATCATGGCCATATTATTGGCTGCAGCACCAGACCAACTTTTAATGGCTTTTTCATACCAGAATTTTGCTTTAGTGTAATCTTTTGTGACTCCAATCCCCTGTTCATACAGTACACCAAGTGAATGCTGAGCAGCAGCTACACCACGGTATACTTCAGTGTGCTCTATCCCATAAGTAAAAATTTTGACTAAATTGTTAATTGATGCAGCTTGTTCCAGTAGCTTAATACCTTTAGAGACATCACGTTTGACACCTATTCCATCCAAATACATTTTCGCCAAGCTGTACATAGCTTCAGGATTTCCTTCGGATGCTGCTTTATGATACCATTTGGCAGCTTCTTCATAGTTTTGAGGTACATGCTGACCTGTATAGTATCTTGTAGCTTGATCATATAAGTGACAAGCTTCTAAAGCTTTCCTACTGGATTCATCACAACCTTGTAAAAGGGTCATGGGACTAACAGCAGCTGATATTCTTCTCCTGAATTCAACGTCCTTTTCACAAAACTGCATAGGATGAAAATGCTCCTCTTTTTTCTTTTGTCCAATTAAACTGTTGCATAAGACAATTTCCTCAATAATATTATCTGGATCAGGATGAAAACACTGGCACAGCTGCAAATTTTTAAGACACAATTCATACTGTTCCTCAGCTTTGTGCACCATTGCTAATCTGTAATAGCTTTTCCACCAAGTTAAAGACAATTGAACTGAAACCTTAGCATCTTCCTTTGCAGATGCAATGTCTCCTAGTCTAAGAAAAGCAACAGAACTGAAAAAAAAAAAAAAAATAATTATGAAGGAAAAAATTTTAACCTCAAGAACCATAATTCAATTTCAAATTTACCGATTAGAATAGAGCATAGCAACCTCATCACATGGGATTCCAGAAAGGCAAATGGCTTGGGTATAAAAGTCAACAGCTTTCTTGAATTCTCCTTTCTGAAATGCTTGATTTCCAATGTCTTTTAAACTTTTAACTTTTGAATTAAGTATATTCTGTTCAATCTGTTTAATTTCAATAGGCTTAGACTTAATTTCATCAATATCTTTTTGAGATAATCCAAGTTCAAGCAACAAAAGACTAATATCATTCCAATACTTCTCAAAGTCCTCGTCATTGACTTCAAGTTCAAGATATGAGACTTTATTCCGAAGATTTTTTAGTTCCCTAAAAACTTCTCCAGAAACATTTACATTCAAACATTTATTAGATTGAATTAAAAGTTGCATATCCCAGTCTTTAATGTTTCTTGAGCCCATGAATTCTTTCTTCACTGGTCGAGCATTCTGATACAGCTGTTTGCCAGGCCCATTGATAAAATCGTTACGATTCTCATCAGTGTCTTCCCATTTTGCTTTTCCAATTGTCAAATCCCATTGCTTTACAAACAAGTGACCCAAAGGTTCATTGCTATTATGTACAATGAGCTGAAGCCTCATATAATTATTGAAATCATGTGTTGAAACTGTATTTGCTTTTTCCGCCATTGTGATGTACAATATAGTTTTGACCTATTTAGGAATTAATATTAACCTAAAACACAAAGGAGGAATTGTCACAGGTATTTTGCCAACTGCATTAAACTCTTAAGTTTACCGGTGTTATTTCGATGAAAAACACAATAATTACCGAATCAGGCTTAGAAGTTCTCTTGGAACGCACAAAATTTCCGCCGGCTTGCATAAGACACAACTTCACGACGACAGCATCGACTTTACGAACACAGTTTTCAAAATACATAATAACATAAACCGATTACACCAATCACACCCAGCATAAGTCGTCACGTGATTGCATTGCAGTTCACGTGACATAATTTCTTTGTTTTTTGTTTTGTTTTCCGAAGTTTCAAGTGTAAATGGCTCAAATAACCATGCATTTCGTTGCAAAATTTATGAAAATTGAATCGTAATTAAGTCGTAAGCCTGTAAACCGATAATAGATTGTTAAATAGAAAAACATGAGAACTCGACTTCTCCCTCTTCGTTTTTATAGATTAGTGTAAAACAAGAACGTTCCGATTATTTTTGCAATTTAAAAACGCATATCACGCATTTCTCCTCTATAGCAATGGTAATCGGCATAATAATATTAGTCGATTTAATTCATGAACACTTTATCAAAATGGCAGAGAATGTAAACAGTTACATAAGATTTCGTTTTATCTTAAATAATTTTAACAAATGAACTTGTTTGTCATTCCTTTCTGGGTCACTGGAATTCCACAAAAAGACAAACAGAATCGCAAGTGAAAGATTTCAATCAGAAAGATTTCATCCTTGGACCAGGAAAAAAACTGTATAAAAAATCGCAACACAATCAGAAAGAATTCATCAAAAAGTCCAGTCTGGTGAGAGTTGCACAAAAATTGTTGACTTTTTCTCTCAAGCAATTTGCTCATTTGATGTTCGAAATAAGGAGATTGCTATGTTGTTTATTCCAATAGGTAAATTGAGATTGCTAATTTTGGCAGTAGGGTATTAATGGTACAAAGTTATTTATCTGGTTTTTCTTTCAGTTCAGCAGATTTTCTTAAACTTGAAGACATTTCATTTACAAGAGATGCTGAAAGCTCAGCTCATTTGTTCCCAACTTGGTGGAAAGCATATTACAAATTAGCATTAGTCGACAAAGCCGACCGCAAATACAAGTTAGCTATAAGCTTTTTCATGATTAACCCAACAATCTCGATGATGGAAATGAAATATACCAACAGCAATTAACAAGTGAACCAGAAAAAGAGAAGGATTGTAATCCAAGACTCTTTTATAACAAGGAAGATAAATTCAATCAAGATATGTCTTTGTCATTTAAACATTTAGATGATGCTGGTGAACAAATGGTTGATTCTTGTAACACATGTACAGTTGCCACCTGGCATTATTTTGGTACTCACTTGCCACAGTATTTCGTACAGGCTGCCAAATGGTATAAGAAAGCACCAGATGATGAGAATGCCTAAGCCATGTACAACTTAAGAAGGATTTACATGGGCGGAAAAGTGTTGATGGTGATTTTAAAAAAAGGGATCCAGCTTTTTAAAAAAAACAGCAGCATTGCCCAAGTTTGATCTCTTTTGAATGATACAAAGTGGAGACTTGTATGCCAAACGTAGGTGTACCTCTACACCTACCATTCATCCGGATGGAGTCATTCAGGTAATACAAAAATGTAATTTTCGATCCCCTCTCCCCGTTTAGTACGCAAAATGGGCTTCTTATAGACATTTATAGATATTTCGTGTACCATTCGTCATTCACTAATTTCTCAAGCTAGTTTTTTTTTTTTTTGAATTTGCATTTAAGTCCTTTTCAAATGATGTATTTCTTGACTTTGCCCAATTGGGAATCAATTGTTTGGGTTTTAAAAACTGGATAAATCTTACGAAAAAAGTGAAGGAAAACTAAATATGATGCACCGTAGGTTACCAAGCAACGATATGGGGAAAGACGCAACGCTTTCTTTGCGACGTCGTCATATTCAGAAGACTTCTCTTTTCTTTGTTTTGGTTAAACTTTTACTTACGAACGTCAATTTCATTTTAACTTTACATCAAATACTAATAATTGGCTAAAAAATTGTTTTTTTTTTTTTTTTAATATTTGTGAGCAAATAGCGGATTCAAAAAAATTATAATCAAATGAGTATTTGCTAGAAAGTAAAATTTCTATAATTTAATATCTTTTTAAAAAAATACATATATTTAGGTGTAGGAAAAAGATGCATGCAAGTATTATAGACTGTATCCGATTCAGAGCACACGTTAGGGCTTTCTTCAAATATTTTGTTTCTCAGATCTTTCAGAACGACGGAAAATTAGAATTTCTGTTTCGGGATTTTCTGCCGGAGCTGGCCATCTTAGACAAAATTAAAAGAGCTTAGAAAATGTGGGAAAAAGCTTGGAAGGGTGGCTCAGTAATCCCGTAGAAAATATTTCGATTCCTTTTTTTCCTCCACCATCTCTGTATGTGGACATTAGGAGCCCTTCTAAAAAGTTTCGATTTTTTTCTCGTTCTGGCCAAAATTCGAAAACAACTCCGAAATTTTCTGGAAAATTCCGGACAGAATCCTTATTCTTTTTACGTATGTATGTACGTCAAACTTACAAAAATCTCTTAACATTTTTTTTTCATTTTTCAGACAAGAAAATAAAACCGGCAAAATTAGTACAGCTTATAGACTTTCATTCTGAATGAGAAGAAAGCAAATTAAATCTTGAAATATGGCGGAAACACCCGAAAGCAATGAATATCAAATCAGCCTTCAGGTACAGTATCCAAATTATTTACGCCTATGAGAATCAAACATTCCTGCATAATATTAATTTATTAATTTCTTCATTTTCAGAAATACAAAAGTAATCTGCTATTTGGAATGCTTACAGGGATTATTGGAATGGTGTGTGTCTACTTGTATTTGTATTTATTATCGGCTCAAAGAGATGAAATAAGGGAAACTATCCATATGCGCGAGGAGCAATTGGAAAATAGTGTGAATCATTATTTGAAATTGGAAGAAGTATTCGAAAAACTTACCAAAGCCGAAGGATGTAATTTGACGGAAGTGCGGTCCCCTGTCATGAAAAACAATGCGACATCTTTAAAATTTGAAGAACATGACGTAATGGACGCAGACCAACTTCAATCCACTGTCATAAAAAACGCGACTTATCTGAAACCAGAAGAACGAAATAAATTAATAAAAATAATATATCAGTCAATAATAACTGAAGACAATTCTAATTAAAACGGCGTCTAGGCCTTGAAACTTTCGGGAAAAGACATTCCAGTAGATTCCGTTTAGGGCCTGTCCAGCAACTACGACGGGAAAAGGGAGCAATTCTCTGGAATAAACAGAACCGGAGAATAAATAGTATAGATTAATAAGAAATAACTAAATTTATATTTGAACTGAAAAGTTATGGAGATTTCAGTTAATGATAGCTTGAATTAAATTCAATTCAATTAAATGAATTCTTTGATATGTATCTCTGAAGATATAATTTTTTTGCAAAACGTTTACTCGTCCTTGAACGAAACCTTTCCGTTGGGGAAGATGCTCCAGTCCTGTAGCCGGGGGGGGCAGTGATTTTGCATTAAGTTGCATTAATTTTTTTTTAGATTGGGGAAGGGGGCGGGGTTGGTCATGTTTTTTGTTAGGAGGGGGAGGGTGGTAAAATGTGTTCTATTTCGCGTTACGTAATATATAGGCCTAGACGCCCCTTATTTGAATCAAGGCAAAGGTTATCGTACGCTTTCCGCGTAATGCAGGTTCAAAATTATATCATTCTCATCGAAATCCATTATTTTGTACTCCTAACAGGTCTGTTGTCAGAGAAGGCTTCTTTGAGAGAAGATTTCAGCCACATTAAATTTTTTTTTTTCAACTTCTCATTTGAAATTCCGTTCAGACAACTTTAATTCTCCTGAGCCTCTCAAACTGGCTACAGACCAACAAAATCCAATTCAAAAATGGGTAGTAAGTCTAATAAAGTTATACCATTAATTCACAATAAATTTTCTGGACTCGTCTCTATCATGTAAGGCATAACGTAAATCTATAGACACCCCCTACTCGAACGCTTTCAGAGCATTTACGGGAAGCTGAGGAATCAATGTGCATTCGTTTCTTAGCGACGACAAGGGGAACAACGCGCCGTCGTTCTGCGAGCAATCTTCAGTTTGTATTTTTTTTTACCAGATTCTTTCAACAGAATTGTAGATGACTTATATCAGTTTTGAAAACCATGTCATTCTGGTGGTAAGTAAACCGAACGAGTAAAAACCTATTCAAGTGACTAAAAATCTAACGTTAAAAGACGAATAAAAGGAAAAAGAATGAGAGTTTTTGCCTCCAACCCGACATTTTCTAAACTAATTATTTTATTTATTTATTTCATTTTTTTTAAAGGGGAAAGAAGGGAAATAGCTACCCGGCGTAATTCTTAAAAAATGTTAGACACAAATGAACGATTGGAGAACGAAGAGTCTAAGAACAAGGACGTAAGCATAAAACTTACTTATTTTTAATAGTCGAAAAATAAATAACTATGAGATAACGGATATTCTCAATTTTCAGAAACAGCAATACATCCGCCGGAACGTAATTTTAATTGTACTTATAATATTATTTTTGGTTATGCTTTTTGCATACCAATACGCGAACATCCAAGAAGCCGAACGGTATTGGGCGACTCGTCGTATGAGGGCATCGACAGCAGAAAATAGTGCACAGCATTATTTAACTTTAAAAAAAATTTATGAAAATATTCGGAACCTCGAAGGATGGAACTTTACGGAAATAGAGCAATTAATTGCAAATAAAACAACAAATACATGATCTCTGGGCTAATAAACATCCACACGGTAAAGAATTTTTATGTTAACAACCTTAAAAGGTCTACACATTCCATATGTAACACTCTTTATGCTGACAATGGATGATTAATTATTGGTTGATCAACAAAAAGATTGATGCGACATAATTGTTTTATGTAAAATTGACATAGAAAATATACCGTATGTAGACTTTTTTTCACGAGTGAATTATGTTATGTACTTTTTCGAGTATTATTATATTCCCAGTCCGTAAAATAAGTCGATTATTTTAGCAGTATATTTAATTTAAAATTGAACTGCACGGTCAGTATATAAGATTATATTGATCTCTGTGTTAAGGGAAAGTATGGCCTATCTGACACTTTGTAAACAAAGGTTCTATTCCCTTTTTTACAATATTTGAGATACGTCTTTTTCCTTCAGTATGGCAGCATAGAAAGGTAAATTAATTTAATTTAATTCTATTAACATTATATAAATGCGATAAAATTTAATATTTATTATTTTCAAAATTTGCATAATTTGCAAATTCGTGCCAAAAGTTTAACATTTTTTTTTTTTGTAACTTTAAAAACAACTGAAGTTTCATCAGCTGTCATTTTTTAAAAAAATCTTTGTCATAGTAAAATCATAACCGGTATCTTGCTTGGAAAGTTCTTAAGAGCGGGAGCATTTTACGGGTGCTTCGTATTTGATTTCCTGGGCGTTTCCTTTGTTTGCGAAGTTGGGTTTAGCGCCGCGGGAAACCATCTGAGCCCAGTGAGAAGAAGTTTGAGTCTTGTTCACGCAGAAGAATTTAGCGGTCTGGGTTTTGGTTTTTTCGACTTGGCATCCGGTTTTGCAGGCGGTTTGAGGTAAAAGCGAAAAGCAGTGTTTGCCTTGGCGTTCGATTACGGTGATACGTTCGGTCTTGCAGTCTTCGACGGATTCTTTGGATTCTTTGGATTCGCTTGAAGAACTGGAGGCCGAAGAGCTGGAACTGGAAGAGCTGTAATCTTCACCGCTGGATTTGAGGTTCTTGTACAAGCGACCGCGGGAATCGGCGCGTCCAGTGTCTTGTTCGCTGACGGAGTTGGTCAAAATGATTTGCTTTTTGTATTCGGAGTATTTTTCGGCTTTCTGTTTCAATTCCCCAATGCGTCCTTCGTTGGATAAAGCCCAGGTGGCGGCGAAGATTTCGGGATCGCGGAGAACGTATTGTTGAGGAGTAACCATGTCGTACCTTTCTCCGTTGAAAACTCCGCAGAGACCGCCGACGCGGTTCCTGTAGACTTGTCCGACGTTGAGTTGAACGCGAACGCGACCGTACAAGAATTCGAATTCGTGTTCCGGAGCTACGAGGCGGATTTCCCCGGAGGGCAAAACGACGACACGAACGATCACTTTTCCTTCTTTGCTTTGGTATTCGTAGACCTTGTCGGTGGACAATTGGACTTTTTCACCGTTGACGAAGAAATAACCGTAAACTTTTCCGCTGACGGGTTTGATTTCGAAGAGGGTGTGTTCGGAGTGTTCCAAGACCATTTGGACTTCTTTTTGGCCTTCAGAGTCTTCGCGCAAAAGGACGGAAAATTGGTGGAGATCGTCGTAGCTGCCGTCGGTGTTCAATTTCGGGTTGGAAACGAACATGACGTGCCATACGTTGCCGATGCGGACTGGGTAGGTCACGTTGTCAAAGGTTCTGGCATTGGTTTTATCGATGGTGCAGTAAGCTGAAAAAAATAATTTAATTTTTAGCAATAATCCAAGAAAAAAGATGGAAAATGTAGCACGTTTCCCCAACCCAATAGTCAAAAGCTAAGATTTTAAAATTTGAAAAATAAAAGTTCTGGTTCTGGTTTTTCGATAACTGGGACTCATAATTCCTTCATTTGAGTAAAACTTGAACTAAGAGCCAACCTGTTTGTGGAATTCACGACTGCTTTCGGATTGTTGCGTAATGAGCGGCTCCAATCCGAACCAGAACCAAATACGCTTCTTACGTACGAATAAGAAACCAATCCTGAATTATAAAAAGGTTCTTGGCTCTGGTTCAGCTTCAAACCACCGCTTATGGAAGAATCAGAACCTGAACCATAAATGCCACAATCAAGGTTCATAGTTCTGATCCCGGTTCTGGTTCTGGTTCACAAGCTTTTAAACATTTCAGTAAATAGTTTCAAAATTTTCTTACCATTTTGTTGCTGACGAGTTGAACTCCATCCGATCCTTTGAGCAACATTCATGATTGGGTGAGCAACGACCAAAGTCCTGGCATACTTGTTGACGCGAATATTGTGGAATTGCATATCGCCGTAGGGGGATGAGACATGAACATCAGCGGAGGTCAAATCCGGACGGAAAGAAACGTCGATTTCGACCTTGTGATCTTGTTGATGATCTTGGGCCATCGGGTTTTCACTCATGTACGGATATCCGAGGTGGCGGAGGACGCTGTAAACTTGGTAGGTGGCGTTTTTGAATTTTTCGGAGAGACGGTCGTATTTAACGGTCCAAGAATATTTGTCTAATAAGTTGGCGTTGAAGGTGGCGTTTCTGCAGCCGGAAAGAAGTTGGTTTTCGTGTTGCATTTCTTGTTGGCACTGCTTGGATTGGGATTGTTTTTGGACGTATTGCAGGCGTTCTTGACTGCGTTCAAATCTGCCGGAGAGAGTGATCTGAGATCCGGATTGGCATTTTTCTCCGAAATTAATTTGAGCGTTGACGTGGATTTTCGGTTCTTGTTGAAGAGTTTGGCGGTAGTCGACGTCGGAGACTTGGGGGATGCGACTGTTGGCGTCAAAGCAAATTTCGTATTTGTCATCGTGATCAGCTTTGCCGAAATAAGCCAAAACGCTGGCTTTGTCATCAACATGGCTGGAAGCATAGGCCAAGGTGGCTACGTATTGGGCGGGTTGTTGTCCTTGGAATTGAATTCCCAAGTCAATGACGGAAGAGGAAGCTTCCCTGATTCCGGCTTTAACTTTTTTAAGGAATTCTTGTCTTCTGCTTTGGCTGTCGACGGCGTTGCTGGAAGGAGCTGCTCGTTGGCTGGAAGAATCTTGTTGGGATTCTTGGTGTCTGTCCGAGTGATCGTAAGCAGCGGTGAAAACGATGGATTTGGATGAGGATCGAGGAGCGTCGAAAATCAAATCGTAGTGACTGTTTTCCATGGTTTCTTCTGCCATGGGGTAGAAGAGAGCAGATACGAAATCGTGTTGTTGAATCTTTTCATACATCATGTCGAAGTCCAAGAACTTTTCTTCGGTTTGGCCTTCGATGCGGAATTTCAAATTTTGCCCGAATTGTTTGTTCAATTGTTGGGGTTCGCGGACATGAATGATTTTCGTGTTGCGATTTTCGCTGACTGGTTCGAAGTCCAAAATATCATGTTTGGCGATGTACGGCCAGGCGCTGACGTGCAAAATTTTGTATTCTTTGTTTTCGTTCAAAGGTCTGATTTCGATCTTGTGACGACGGGCTTGCAAGTCGAGTTCGAGTTGGACTTTCATCGGGAGGATCATTTGGAAGTTTCTGTCGTGTCCGGCGATGTAGCGCATGTGATCGAAAGGAGTAATGAAACTGATTTTAGCTTGGCGGCGAGTGGTGTATCCCATTTCGATTTCGGTGGTGGCTTCGACGGTTTTGCTCTGTCTGGAGAATTG
>CM075207.1:1213481-1263220 GCA_037577465.1 Liposcelis bostrychophila | reverse complement strand
CGAAAAATTCTCCAGGGGAAGCGCAAAACCTATCCATTATAGGAAGGGTTCAGCTACTCCCAGCTAGGGCTCTGGCTAAAATTAGATGTTACCAAAATTAAAATTCCTTCTGTGTTGTGGAGCCGGTCAAAAAAATGAAAATAAATTTGCTTCTCTTTAAAAAAAAAAAAAAGTTGATTGACAGTATATATTGGGGAATAGCGACTCGAAGACCTTGATACCCATTTATCAGGATCCAACGTTAATGACCTCTTTCTATTTTCCTCATTCCAGTGCACGATTCTTCAGGGAAGATTCCTTCCGGTCTTTTGGACGGGAATGTAAATCAATTTGGAGATTTTGACCAGTGCTTAAACGTTCACGATCCGGTCTCCAGCATCCGAGGGAAATACTGTCTCGCTTATTTACAGATAACTCCGAAGGAAGACGAATTCGAGCCTGATGTTTATCGCGATATTTACGACTTAATGCATAGTCATTTCGCTTTTAGGAGCAAATTAAGTGATGTAGGTATAGAAACCCAAAGAGCACGTACCATGATAATACACGGATAATATCGGGTGTGCGTTTGGTGTAATACACCACTTACTGAACCGGATAATATCCGGTTTTTTAAAGACTTTTTACACCATTTTTACACTTTCAATTAAATACATAAAATCACATGTGGTTGTGTGAGCTCAAATGACGCCATAGATATTTTACATATGATTATTAACATTCTTCAAAAACTTCGATAAAAATTTGATCTGCTATAAACTTGAGTTATCATACATAATTGAATCCCAAAACAAACTTTACGCTAAAAACCACTACCCCTAATATCTTCCTTCCAAAATCGAAATTCCGAGATGCCTCAACTTGATGATACATTATAAAAATACAAAAATCAGAATTTTCGGACTCGGAGTGAGTCCTAATTTTTAGAACAAGATTTTTAGTTTTTACAATATAAGCTTTCGGGAAAAGCCAGAATATGCAAAAAAAAAAAAAAAAAAAAAAAAAAAAATTGATATCTCGTTTATTTATAAGGCTGAAGGAATATAATTTTGCATCCAGGGGTTTATTGATCCGAAAAATCCAAATCTAAAGTCAGATATTCACGAAAATGTGAAGTCTTTATGCTTGATACAAATAAATTAAATCCCAAAATATTTTAATTGGATCCTAATTTGCAAAACAGCAAATAAAGTCTCGACTCAGGTGCCTCTACTACTACTAACAAAAAAACTTTTACCTTTTTTCTTTTTACTGTTTTACCTTTTTTCCCAGATAAATACCGTTTAAAAAGTCTTAAAATACACGGGTATTATCCGGTGAAAATACACCACATTTACACAGTGTATTTGGTGTATACACCGTTCTTGTTGTCTGGGAAAAAACGAATATCAGATGAATTTACAAACCGCTATATGATCAAAATTGGTTGCTGGAAAAGGGTAGGGTAATGAACGCGATCTTTTTTTTATAGCCCGGGCACAGAGTTCCTAGATACTCCAGTAGTAACTGGGGTCTTTGCGTACCTGATTCGTGCTTAGCCGAAGATGTGGAAAATGAACTAAAAATGGTAGCTGACCAATATTCCAACGGAACGGGCTTCGACGTCGAAGTCAGGGTCGATTCCGAAATGTGTCAAGTGGAGAAACCGTTTAGGATATCGACTTCCTTTTTCATTGTTGGGTAAGAAATTTTGATTTGCTTTTAGAACGGCAAAAAGTATTATGCAAGCACAAAATTGTCTTTTTCTCCTGTCCTCTTGTAAAGACAAAATCAGTAGTCAGAGCAAAGTCAAGATTGCAGTTTGTTATGGTGGAACAACTTTTAGCCTCCACTCTCTACCGATTTAGGGTTTCCATTTATTTTTTCTAACTTTCTTTCTTGTCTTTCTTTAAATTACTGTTTTTTTTTTCTTGTTCTTTCAGATGCTTATTTTTATTCGTTATGGTGATATCCCTCGCTGCAACAGTGAAGGATTTCCTTTCGGAGAAAAAGGAAAACGAAGGGATTTCGATTAGCTCTTTCATAAATTGTTTTTCATTAAAGAGAAACGTGGAACAGCTTTTCAGTTTGAAGAGAGCTGGAGATGACATCGAAAGCGTCCACGGGATTAGAATGATAAACGCGATTATGCTCGTCATATCTCACAAGTCGATGGCTTTGTTTTTTATCCCTTACACAAATAGGTAAATAAGGGGAAATGTAGAATTTCAAAAAATTAAAAGTAGAGGTGTCACTGAGCGAACTTGACCTCTCAAGACTGATTTTGTTCCTAAGTTAAATGAGTCTCTAAAAAATTATGCAAACACGGAAAAGAGTATTTTTAATTTGTATTGCTGTTGAAAAGGGGTGAAAGGGGTTTTGAAAATACTTATTTTTGGCTGACGAGTGGTGTGGGGCCTAGAACTGGAAAAATTGTACTTATAGCCTACGTATAGCCCAAAGCATAAAATTCCATAAGCTAAATATAATGGCCAATATGTAGCTCATGACCTTTCGCAATAATTTATTGATACGACGCCTTTTGATTTAAAAAAAAGATGAAAGTGCAGGGCTGTTTCCTATCGATTTATAATAAGGACTTGGCTTCCAAATTAATATTTTTACAATTTTTTCTAAAAAATATTTGAGACTCAATTAAGTTTAACTCAAATAATAACTAGCGTCAATATCAAGAACAATGTCAGAAGTTTATGACGATTTTTGTTTGTCCAGGACTTACATGGCGGAAAATTTAGGACAAACCTGGAGTGTCATCGCCCGCGCTGCCAGCTTATACACGGATCCATTCATTATGATTAGCGGAATTTTGACTTCATATTCGTTCATAAGGACCCTGAGAAAGAATCGGAAATTGGATTTGAAGAAAGAGTACACCAACAGATTGTTCCGGTACTTAATTGAATTTATTTTACTCATGGGGTGTGAGAATAAGAGAGATAGGGGGCACTGCTTTTCGGAGGACGAGGACTGGCTTTTCTTTCTCCTAGGGAAAAAAAAATTTAACCGTGTCATTACATTGCCGCCTCCGCTCTTTGTAGATTTGTTTTTCTCCCCTAGCTCCAAGTCCATAGCCATGATTTGCTCCTTTTGCTCCTTTTGATGTCAAGTTCTGACACACCCTTACTCGTTAGATTTTTTTTTGAAAGATAGATTACAATTTTTAATGTTTTAGGATAATTCCACCGCTGGCAGCTGTGATACTATTTTGCACCTTCATTTTGCCTGAATTAGCTTCGGGGCCACTTTGGAATTTAACGGTGACTCATCATGCCACCATGTGCAAAAATTATTGGTGGAGAAATTTTCTTTTCATTCACAATTATTTCGGATTCGAAAACATGGTGAGAAAAGAGCTCTGTAACCTGTAACCCGAGGAATTACCGGAATTAAAAAAAAAAAAGAAACTTAAAAGAGGTTTTCGAAGTATTGCTATTACAACTCACTAAAGTATTATCCGAGAAATGATGCTGACAAAATACTTTATTGGCCCCAAAGTTTTCAAAAAAGCACTTAGTTAACTTCTTGAAAAACTAACCGCATTCTTTCTTTTTAGTGCCTTACTCATACTCACCACGTCGGGATCGACACTCAATTATTTTTCATATCACCTATTTTAATATTAATTTTGTACAAATGGCCGATTCCCGGCCTAAGCGCTTTAGTTTCGCTCGCAGCTATTTCTACAGCCGCGAGATATCAAGTAACGATTTCGCGGAATTTAAGCTATTTCGTATACCCCGGAGCATCGTAAGTTCGGAAAAAAGCTATACAAAACTTATTTGATTGCATCTAATTTAATTTTTATTTTTCTAGAATCGCTCAAATGTTCGCCACAGCTAACTATTCCTACATCATCCCATCCCACAGACTGACAGTTTACATCATAGGGATAATTTTAGGATATTTACTTCAGTATTGCGGAAAAGAGTACAAAATCAAACCGAATCATCAAAAATTAGGCTGGATGGTGGCCTTCACCCTCGTGTATTTTTCATTTGTGAAAACGACTAGCATGAGTCGAAGCGGATACGTCTACAATAATTTGGATGCGGGGTTGTATGCGGCTTTGGCACCTATCGGCTGGTGTCTCTTTTTCGCTTGGATAATTTTTATTACCCACGTCGGTTCAGGAGGAATTTTAGGTAGAGTTTTATCCTCGAAATATTGGCTGATTTGGACGAGACTGTCCTACGCCGTTTATTTAACGCAATTCCCCATTTATTTTTTTAACGTTGGAGTGCAAAGGGCAGCGCAGCCATATTCCATTTTTTTGATGGCCAGTATTTTGGAATATGCGGCCATTGGGGTAGCGTCTGTAGCTTTAACATTATTCATCGATTTTCCTTTTAATAATGTAAAAAAGTTGTTTTTACAAAGATAAAAACTTAATTATTGTGTAAACTCTTTTTTTAATAATTTAAATTAAATGTAAATAATTTTAATTAATATAAATTTTATAGAAAAAAAAAGTACGAGTATTAATTATCTGATTTTTCTGTCATTAACAAATGTAACCGTCGTTTTTTGCGCATAAAAAAGAAAAAAAAATAAATAAATAAAAGAATCATACTAATGCCTGATGGTTTTCTTTACTTCTGTGTTTCTCGCTGCTTTTATCTTTTGTACCTTTGCGACCTGAAACAGAATAGAAAAAAGGTTTTTAGTAAATTTAGGAATTCTGGATGTGAAGGAAGCAGACGGCAACTTTTAAAATGATGTTCAGCTATAATGTATTACTTAAATTTCCAAGAACTAACAGTGGAATATTTCTGACTGCATAAGCTAAACAGGTATAATTAAAGTGCATACTTTATGCAAGAAGATTTGCCTAATCCTATACTACTCAATTTTTTGATAAGATCCTTGGAAATTTGACTTTTGTTGGGTGAAGTATGAAAAAAAAAAAAGTCCTCATAAGCATGCCCTAAAACATTTCGTTAACGGGATATGAAATTGACGCCATTTTCCTTTGTTTCCTTTTCCAAATAAACATCTGACTGAGTTTTTAAAATGGCGGCTCACGTTTCGCGCTTGGCTTTTTTTCGAGTTCAGTAAGATCTTAAATTACCAGCTTATTGTGGGTGCAGTTTAATTTTAAATGTGAATATGTGTAGGCCTATTGCTGTGGGTTCGGAAAATGGTGAAAATATGCAGTGCATTGATGTGGTGTTGTGTTTTACTGGATACGAAACGACGGCTTCTTTCTGATGGCGGTTGATATGGATGAAAACCTCAAATCTCCCAGTACCTATATTATGTCAACAGTCGGGGTGAGTGAAGTTCGAATTCAGTTGCTAATCAACACAAATCAATTTTAGACATGTAATTGCCGAAAATAAGTATTCCTGTTTGCAAAGCGAATTTGCCAGGAGTGTTGTTGTGGGATTTTCTCGCTAACACAAGCCGGTACAGTAGGCTGATCCTATATACAAGCGTAACCCTATATTTAGGCGGGAAGGTACTATCAAAAAAAAAAGACACCTTTGTCAATTATGTTGACCCATCAATATCTGATAACCTGATGAATGGCTTTTCAAAAGTTTTTGGCGTTAATAAGTTTTAGATTTGAAAGTGAATTCTATAAAGACTCAGTAATGGAGGTGCTTTTTATGTAAACTATTTCGTTTGATTACTGAATTATACTTAAGTCTTAAAAAGTTTAACACGTTAAAAGTGACAAAGGGAATAACTGCTGCAAGCTGAATAAATTTAATGGACCAAAGCTTACTCTGTTTCTCAATGCTGACTTATAGCAGGGGAGGGCCAAAATTATTTTATATGATCTTGATAAAATAAATGAAAAAGTCAGATTGTCAGAACTACTGCTTGAAGGAGTAGCAGCAATGTAAACGTAAGGAAACGAATCACTTTTTCAGGGGAAAACAAAGCCTTATCTGGGGTAAAGAACCCCAGGGTTGATAAGAATATCTAAATTACTAACAGGTCATTTACCGACACCTTTTCAGTTTTGAAGGCAAAGTGTTAACTGCTAATTTGTATAGGAGACGTTTGCCTGACATGATTTGCATTTCTGTGCCTTTCATATTGCTAGCAGAATGTGTTCGGTTTCGGTAGATAGTTGTAAATAAGTGTATTAATTCATTACGTTAAATAACAGAATATTAACTGTTACTATATAAATAATTTTAACTGAATTGACAGAAAGATTATAATTACTGACAAAAAAATCTAGCTTCACAGAAGTTTCTTAAAATTTCAAAAAAATATATGAAAGTAAGTCTGGGTATTTATGAAAATTTATGGAAACTTTTTTCTGAAGGAAAAAAGTATTACACAATTATTTAAAAAATTATTGAGGTGAATAAGCTATTACCACAGCTTGTTAATTTCAGATGGTTTTGGCCAATCAAAGCTGCTAAAATATAATTTGTGTCTTTAACATGTCATGGTTGTTGATGAAGAATATAATTCTTAAGCCTTTTCAAACATAGTGCATCATGTAAAGCATTCCGGTATTTTTTTAAAATGCTTTTCGAAAACATCCAACTTAGGAAAAACTTCCAGTCTCTTTTTTGCAACAACTTGAAGTTTTCACTTCTTCATTTTGTTTTAAAATGTTCAAAAGCTTTTAGAAACTTTTATAATAACGTTGGAATTTTCCTTTAAAAAGATATTCAAAATTATTTTAGAATTTTTCTTCCAAAATAATAGAAGGGGAAGGAATAGAAAAGCCATAGGTGAATAACTGCACACAGCTCCCAACTCTTAACTCTCAGCAGCAACCATGGGGACAGTGATGTAAAGGCATTGAGAAAATTAATTTTTTAATGGAGAATCCCTGTCTGGGGAAACGGGATAATATCTCTTCCCCTCCCCTTCGTTTTTTTTTTTTTTAAACAAATAAATCTGAATTACATTATAAAAGTATTCAAAATCATACCTTCCAGTCATTATTTTTCAGCCTCTTCAATTCCTCGAAAATGTCGTAAACCTGATCAATTTGAATCGATACCAAATCCCAAAATCCGGCGAGATCTTCGTCTTTAACGGGGTAAGCATCTCCCAGATGAGAATTTAAATTTCTCTGGCACAACCCTTCGAACTGTCGAAATTTCTGTCTGACCAACAGCCTGGCTTTCCCTGAGGCGGCTCGAAGTTTCCCGGTAATTTCCTCCGGTAAATTTTCCCCGTTTTCCAATTCGTGTTCCGCGAAGCTAGCCAAATCATTTATTTTATCCGTTTCACATTGCAGCATCTTGGATACAAAAAAGAAGTAAATAAAAAAATCGGTTTTTCACTTAGAGATTCTGGTCTTCCGGAAATTCGGGATTACGTGATTTAAATGTCTGGGTTTACGGAGGGTGATTTTCCCGAACTTTTCTGGAAGAAGAAAGAAATGCTGGGGGAAATATCGGTTCCGGGAGTCAAAATTAAAATTCCATTCCTTTCGTAATCCCAAAAAGTTTCCTTTGGAAAAAATTCCATTAAAATAAGTTCAAGACTTGTGAATTCCTGGTACTTTTTTTTTAGAAATTCTCTAAATTTTTCCCAGACATACTGGGAAATTGGGAAAAATCCTGGAAAAATTTTTCGTGAAGAATCAAAATGATAATTCTTTTCGGGATTACCCTGGGCTAGAGACTGAAAATTCCCGACACATGATGATTTCGAAAAGAAAAAAAACGAAATAAATCCAAGGAACGAGAATTAGTTTTTTGATTTCCCGAATCAAAAAATCGAATTAATATTCTAGGAAAAATTGAGTCTGGGACTTTGGATCATTCTTTCAGAATCCCCTAGAATTTTCCTGAGACGGAAAGATTCTTTCGGGATTTCGGTTCCCGGCACGGAAAATTCCAGAATCTCTTAATTACTACCAATTTTTTTTTTTAAAAAATCTACCTTTAAAAAATAACTCCCGCTTTTTTCGACACTTTCACCGTTAATTTTATCTTCCATTATCAAAAACAATTAAATAAATAACACACGAAAATTAATTTTAAAAAAAAATGTACGTATTTATGCGAGGAAACGAATTCAAAACTAAAAATTGAAAACAAAATGAAACGATCTCGAGTCGTGTTAAGACTCTTCTTGTTTTTAGCACCTTTGATACGTCATACTAAAGCTTATCAATGACTACTAGGCTTCTACGCGACTAGGCATGTTGCTAATTTTCGACCGTGATTAGATTAGGATTTATTTTAAAAATAAATAAAAATAAACCTTTTGTATAAAGAGAAAAAGAAAATAATCTTTATTATCGGTTTTTCTTCTTATAATGAATCACAAAATGGAAATTAAGCCATGATTAAATTTAAAATTTTAAAATGATTAACTACAGGGTGTGTGCAAAACCGTTTTTTGAATTTGAACAATTTTATTTTTTGACTCTTGGAACATTTTTTTCATAGCCCGAATAAATCTGTTTAGGCAAATTAAGCTGCGTTTATGTGTTCCTAGTTACCTAAGCTTATCTTTTTTTTTTTTTTTTTTTTGTCAAAATGGCTTTTGGGATTTTAGAGTATCTTGAAGCCGAATTCAATGTCAGAATGACTGGATTGTGAGTAAGTACCGGAGCTTAAATTCTAAAAGAATGTAAATTTATGAAAACTGCAAAAAAAAAAAAAAAAAAAATCCTTAAGCTAAATTTTTAAAGCAAAACCTTGACTACTCGCACCCTGTACACACCCTGTGAACTATTATTATAACAAACTGGCAAGAAACGATTAATTAATTTGGATTAAATATGAGGAAAAAAAATTCCACGCTTCATTTAACAACAATAAAATTTCAATAAAGCACCAATAATTTGAAGTATTATCACGGATTAACTAATAATCTATAGCAGCCTATTAAGAATAAATATCTGTTTTTTTTTTTTCGTAATATTTTGATAATTAAAGCAAATTAAGAAATAAATAGGACGGGGTTGATGATAAAAAAAAAATGTGTAGCTGAAAATTAGCTGCCTCGGTTGTCAGGAACACCAAAGGCACTTCAATCATCCTTGTCTTTAGAAAATTCCGGTAGTAAGTCGAACCATTCCGTTGTGGTAGTAGATAAATCTAATTCGTTCAAATTAATTAAAACCTAAAAAGAGAAGAAGAAAAAAGAAAAAAAAAATTATTTCAATCAAAAAAGAAAAAACACTAGGATTAACAAATAATCCGTTTGCGAATTAATCTTTTCCTTGGGATTATCCTACTGTAAAATTAACACGCGAATGAAGTTAATTAATCTGAGTAGGCAGAAGCTTTTTCATGTGCTTCCGGTTGCCTATCAAAATTGACTAAAAACCAGTGATTGGGAACACTTAACGGCGGGCCTATGTTTAGCTTATGGGTGTTCCCAGTCACTGCGAAAAACGTTTAAGTCTGGTCTCTGAATTCGAATTTAATGTCATTATGACGGGATTTAATCTTTTTTATAATTCTAAGGGCCTTCTGGTATCAAAATATCAAAGAAATGTTGAAAAACAAGTTGGGTCGGAAGTCGAATTTAAGACAATTGGGTTTTAGCGACTTAAGCTAACAATAAAACATTAATTTTTGCTAAACTACCTGTCCCATGACGTCACTGTAAGACAGGAAATTATTTTTCCTGGTGCAGACGGACACTTCTAATTGTTTGCTGGACAACTCAGCAGGAGACACAACGTATTCGAACAACTGATCGTATACAGGGTTGCAGTTATCTTTAATAGCATCCGTTTTCCGTTTTGAATCTCGATGCCTCTCTGGGAGTAAATAAAGTTTCACGTACGGATCGGGTATGTTTGCAGGGTCGCTCATCGGCAAATCCCTAAAATAAAATCGAAAAGAAAAACAATTAATATCGTGTTAGCTCAGCAGTCGAGTGGCAACCGAAAGGTACGGGGTTCGAGTTCTCGACTGTACTTTGGTTCGATTTAATTTTTTCTGAATTTTCACCTTCTCAAAAAATTAATATTATCGGCGAAGTTTCAAAAAACGAAGATTAAACAATAATTAAAATTAAACTTACACGACTTTATGAACCTTAACTTCCAATCTCTGCCTTTTCATGTTGTAACCAAACGAGAGCAAAATTCTTCCCAAAGTGTGCGGCCCTTTATTTTGGGATGCATTCGAAATGACGCTGCTGCTCCTGGATATGGCGCCTTTGGACGCTTGCGAGTGTTGGATTTCGGTTTTTATCAATTCTTCGTCTTCTCGGTGGGGGGCGCCGATAGCGCCGTCAGCCGATCTGTTGGATCTTACGGAACCTTGTTTCGAAATGGTAAAAGATCCTTGCTTTTTGAGCGGGGTGCTCGGAGGGCTGCTTCTCTGGGAATCTGCATCTCCAGCTCCGATTAAATTTTCGTCCCCTGGGGTTTCTATTTCGGTGGGCGGAGCGTATTTTAAAATCTGCAAAAATTGGTTAGAATTAGTTGGTTTTCGATAGACAAAGAAATGTGGAAAACAGTTAATGCAGTTTTAAAAAATGGGAGAGGGAGGAGAGAAAGCACTTGTTTCTGCTTCCTTCCTCCTTAAAAAGAGATGCATAAATGTTACAAAAATCATGTATAAATTTTACAAAGAATTGGACACACATATAAAAAACGCATAAATTAGGCATAAATAAGTATGCATAAAATGGGGGAAAAAAGTTGAATAAGCATAATATTTGCAAATTTTCCTATTTTGATTTTAAAAAATTATATGCATAAATTATGCATATATATCCAGATTTTCATGCTTAAAAAAATTATGCACGTTCAAATTTTTATAAATATGCCTACAAACATTGTACATTTTTTATCCTAAGTTTTTTGCAATCATTTTGCAAAACTTTATTACGCTTTGTGCATCACTTTTTCGTACGGGCTATTTTGGAATTTTTAAAAACTATGTTTTTTTGAAAAATCAGTTTCACATTGTATTACAGGAATTTCAGATTTTTTTTTCTTCTTTTTTTTTGGGGGGGGGGGGGGGGGGATTTGTGGAAGGTCCCACTTTTCTGTGAAGAATTTTCTGACAATACCGCGGATCTTTTGAAAATAAAAATCATGAAATACTCTGAAACTTTAGTGAAATGAATGAAGCTTAAAAAAAGAAGCTCGAAATCACGATTTGGCTTTCAAAATTGAGCTTTTAATTCCATTGCTCATTTGAAAGACTCAAAATGACCATTCTGAAATGGCGGTGGCGTTTTTTCTCACTACCTATCCACCCCTCCGAAAAGAATCCGAGTATAATAATCTAGGGCCTAGTGCAGAGGTCAGAGCTCAAAGGGCTTGATACAAAATATTGTCAGTCAACAGTCGGTAATCTCAACATCAAGTGATGCGACTTCTTAATATGAAAAATAGTGTGATGTTTGGTGTATTTTTTTTACTCCTTTTTTTCGATGGATCAACAAGCTTTAAAAACCTTGTCGATCCCTGCGAAGAAAACCAAAATCCAGGAAATTGGACTTGTGTCGAAAACCAAGATGGCATCCTGAATCTAACTTATGACTGCAATTTCAATACAAACAAGGTATGTTTTTGGTTTGAAAGCATTTATTATTTTTTAAAATAATTATTAATATATATTTTTTTTTTTTTTTTTAGTCTCTGAATTTATGGCTTTGGTCTGATAAATTTCCTCCGAAAATGAAAGCTTTGACGATCAAAAACTGCTACCAAGTTATTTTTGAAAACAATCTCAAAGGGAGGGACCCGAGAAGATATTTTTCTGATTTACAAATAGTCAATGTTTCGTATCTGACGTTGGACAACGAGTATACAGATGACATAAGTGTGGATAATTTTCTGCCTGCGAACACGCTTTTTAAAGATATCAAACTGATGGAAGTTAAATCGACCCTTCTGTCCGGGTCCAAATATCGGGATCTCAATATTGACTCTTTAAAATTTATAAATCTCACTCTGGTAAAGTCCTACAGTTTTGATATTATATTAGGGGAGCACAGTTCCGGCTTGAAGGAATTGACAATGGAAAATGTGGCTTTTCCGGAAAAGTATTTCCGTGCATTCTACTTGTTTTACAAAACAGCGACAGTAAAAATAATTAACTCGACTTTTTCACAACCGTTGGTTGAAAAATGTTTTTACGGTCCAGTTGGTAAAGTAAGTTGGAAAATCTACTTGTACTAAAAAGAGATGCATAAATTACACAAAAAATTGGACATACGTATAAAAAATGCATAAATGATGTATAAATAAGTAACGAAGTTAAATATTTACAAATTCTTCTGCTTTTATGATTTAAAAAAATTATATGCGTACATTATGCAAAAATTATTGCATATTTTCTCTCTTAAAAAAATTATGCGTACATTTTGTAAAAATTATGCATGTCCAAATTTTTGTATAACGGTACAAAAATAATACGTTTTTTATACAATTTTTTTTTTTTTTTTTTTTTTTTGCATTTATTTTGCAAAACTTTTATACACTTTTTGCATACTTTTTCGTACTGGTAACTCGATTGATGGTGGACTTTTTAATAAATTTTCATAAATTTTAGCTCATCGTCACGGGAAATACTTTTAAAGAGATTTCGAAAGGGGCATTTGCCTGCAATGTAGATGAATTTGTATTTTCCGGTAAGTTCTTAACTAAAAAATTTCATGACCATTAACATCCCTTGAAAGATGTTGCTGACTGAGCTAATTTTGAAAAATATATTACACAAAATGTTACGTAACATGTTTTAGCATGTTCTAGGGTGGGCCGACAAAAACAAATTTTCAATTAAAAAAAAAAAAAATGGTATTTTTCGACTATTAAGTGAGCTTACCAAAATTTTCAAGGTCAACGCATAACCTGAACCATTTCAAAAAATTGGGGACACGAAAAGATGCCGATTCCAGTAACAGGCACTTTTTAATTCGAAAATTCATTTTTTTCGGCGCACCAAAATATTACGCAACACGTTTTCGCATGTTTGTCGTGAAATTTCAGCTTTTCCTACTAATTTGTCCTTTCTTTTTCTTAGGAAACAAAGTCGAAATTTTACGAGACGCCGGACTTCAAAATCCGGATGATAAAAATTGGTTTGTTCGAAGCCCAGTGATAAAAATTGAAGGAAATACATTCGATTACGTTGGGAATTACGGTTTTTACGGGATAGGATTAGCAAGCTCCGATGCCGGCCCCAGAATTTTTAATTTTTCAAAAAACCGTATTCGAGCTATGACGCCAACAGCCCTGGAATTCGAGGATCAAGAAGCATGCTCCAGCTCAAAAAACGTTTTTACCGTTACCGAAAATAAGATTGATTGTTCTTGTCAAAATATTGATTGGTTTCAACGTATTGCCCTCGTAAAAAATCAATCATATTCCTTGTGGATACATACGGAAAATCGGAACAGATGTTTCGGCATAGGCTATTGCACTTTAAATCAGGTTTTTGATAATTTTTTGGAATTGTGCAACGACGATTATGAGTGCCCGGCAAACTTTCCTAAAGACACGGAGAAGCTGTGCAAAGGAGAAATGGCACTTTTAATAATTATACCATCGTGCATGGTCGCTCTTTTAATTGTGACTTTGATCTATTTAGGTTGCACTAAAAACGAAGGGCTTATAAATTGCCCATGCGCAGGGCGCAGATATACTAGGCTTGAATCTGAACCGTCTCCGTCATCGTCACCTGATCATAATTCAGTTAAAACAGAATAATATGCATAGAGTCCTAAATAAAAGCACATATGTTGTGCTGATAGGAAATACATTTTTATGCATCGCTTTTTGCACTGTTCTGCAGGACAAGAACGCTAGGAGGAAACTAAACAATTTGTTACTGTCGTTAAGAAAAAATGACAAAATAAAATAAATTTTCAATTTCACGTAAAATGTTTTTCAAAAAATTTCTTTTTCCGTCATTACGGTGCTCTAAGCATTTACAACGGCACTTGTTTCTCACTTGTTTCTATTAGTAATTATTACTAATAGTAATAATCTTATTAGTAATTATACATCTACCTGAAGCTGAGGGTAAATTTTATATATATTATTAGTAATGCTTACCTTAGCCTACCTAAGGTCATTTTTACCATACTTAAATAGTAAAAATTACTAATAATATACAGTATATAAAATTTACCCTCAGCTTCAGGTAGATGTACAATTACTAATGAGATAATTACTATTAGTAGTGATTACTAATAGCGTTTTATCCTTGTATGCAAACCTTATACATGTCCAAATTTTTGTATAAATTCGAAAGTAACACATTTTTTAAAGAGTATAATCCCTATGTAAAATATTGTCAGTCCATATTCGGTGACCTCAACATTTTAATTGATGCGAATTCTTAATATGAACAGTAAAGCGATGTTTGGTGTATTTTTCTTACTCCTTACTGTCGATGCATGTGAAGGGAACCAAAATCCAGGTAAAGGACTTGCATCGAAAACAAGAATGGCATCCTGAACCTAACTTGTGACTGCGATTTCAATACAAAAAAAAAGGCATATTCTAATTACCTTTAATTGCATGCTGAGAATAATTTTGCTATCCCCTCCGCTCTTTTTAAGTGCAAAAGGCTGACTGTCCACCATCATATCCGATTTTTCAAGGAGCTGACTCACGTTGTAAATTAATTCTCCAATCTCTTTTCCGGTTTTGTTGTCGGTTACTTTAATATTCATTGTATCTGTTTCTGGATTATTGACTAAAAATGTGTAACCTACAAAAAATAAAATAGTAAGCTTTGGGTTGGAAGTCAGAAAATGAGAAAATTAAGGGGTTCAGAGTTTTCGTGGGAAAGAAAGAAAAGGGCCTAAGAGTCAGCCTGGACCATCTCTTTTGGTACAGGCCCAGGTTGCTCTTAGTTTTAAAAAAAAGGGATTACCTTGCTCGAAAACGGGGCAGTCCGTTCTCCATTGAACGGGGGTCGTTCTCGACTTTTTGCACAAAGTGATTGTCACCGTTGGATCCGGTTTTGATTGAGCCCTTGCGTTCGGCAAATTTTTACAAGAATCCACGAAAATCATTAGTAACGCGGAGCTCATGTCGATTATTCTTAATTGCTGAGTTTCTTCCAGAGCCTGGAAAATTGAAAAAAGAAATGTTTCATTTTTTGTTTTCGAAAGAGGAAAATGCATGCCAGGTATGGTGGTTCGAAAATCAACTTTTTTGGAATTTCAAAACTCCTATATCGCGAAAAGTTTCTTGTTAGAGGAAGTATATCAACTCTTTTTCAGACTTTTTGAACGGCATCTTGAGGGATCAAATTGGCTTTGAAATTTTCAAAAAGCCCTTATAATGGCAAAAAATGAACCTTTTTTTTGGCATAAAAGACCATGGATTCCTATCGTAGATTACGAATTTGAAGTCGGAAATTACTTCTGGCGCACGGTTTTTGAGCTACAGGCCACATTTAAAAGCTCTGAAAACCTGGTTATGGCTTTTTGCCTGTGGCTCAAAAACCATGCACCAAAACTAATTTTCGACTAAAAAAATCGAATCGACCAAATTTCCAATAGGAATCCATGGTCTTTTACGCCAAAACAAATGTTTATTTTTGGCCATTATATGGACTTTTTTTGGAAATTTCAAGGCCAATTTGACACCTCAAGATGCCGCTTAAAAATCAGAAATCATAAAAAAAATCAGGGCTGATACTCCACCTATAAAAAAATTTTTCCCGATGTAAGAGCTTTGAAATTCCAAAAAAGTTGATTTTTGAACCACCCTGATGCCAAAGACCCAGGGCAAAACTCCGCCACCAGGAGCACTGGAAGCATTCTCAAATTACATAAGCCAGGGGGGGAAAGGGATCTCAAAAGTGGCGATCATTAGTGACAAAGAAGTGTCTGCGGACTATAGACAGCTCTTTTCCCTATTTTCTTACCGCTTTCAAATCTGCTGGAGAAGAAGACAAACGGAACCAAGTCAACCTTAAATGCACCATCCCGTGTTTGGCCTCTTCGAGGGTTATCCAAGTATCCAGTTCACCCTTTTTGGCAACTCTGTTTATTTCCAATGTAGCTCTGAGAATAAATATAAAAAAAATTCATTTTAAAACTTTAATACCAACCCAAAATTCTTTCGATTTTTAGTTACAAAAAGCAAATTAATCCATGACTCTCCAGCTAAAAACTATATTTAACTTAATGGAAAAATATGGAAAGTCATGGAAATTTTACTGTAAATAATATTATTCTCAGTGTTTGCGATCTTGACAATTTAATTTTTTTAATCAAAAGCTTTTTTTTTTTTTGTTATTTTCATACAAACCTTCCAAGATTTTCATCTTTTCCGGTCTGGTCATGATCGAAAAGAGCGATTTGTACTAACTGTCCTTTAGTTTCCTCCACCTTAAACTAAATATAAAATGGAAATCGATCACATGCTGAACGTTTATGGTTAAACAAGCAGAAAGAAAAGAAAAAAAGAACAGAAATAAAAATCAAAAATTAAATATAAAAAATGTTAAAACATGTAGGTAAAAATTCAAAAATTATTTTCGTAGACATGGCTGGAGATTTTAATTATTAAAAAGTATAATCCAGACGAAAGAAAACCGTCTGCAGTGGTTGCAGGATTTTTACCAACTTGGATTAGTCTAATTGATCCACGGCCACCCATTTTGGATCGCTTGATTTTATCGCATGTGCAGGCAAATGTTAATTTAAAATTAATAGAAATATACAAAAAGAAAAAAAAATTGTAATTTAAATTGCAGACAAAATTATTGTCTGCTTTTTCCTTTCGTAATCCGAGAATGAAAGCATCTAACTAGTCACTTTTCCCCCCTAAAAGTTACTTTTTTAAAGGAAAGTCACTAAAAGTCACTTTTTTTTATAAATTGGTGGATTTTTTACTTTTTTAAAAGTTAAAACTTAATTTTTTTTAAAATTTTTTAAAGTCTTCCATTATTTTCTATTTTGTTTTCTGTGTTAGCTTTTTTTGTTGATTTTTTAAAAATAATTTTATGTAAAGCTGTGAAACCTTTGACCTCAATGTAGAATGATTAGTAATAAATCTATTAATTAGTAATTAAATTTTTGACTTCATATAAAAAAATATGATGTAAGGTCTTTTTATTAGTTAAATTACATGATTAAATGTGATAACGACTGTGATCATTCACGTCTAGTATGTTAAAAAAATTTTGGATATACGTAATTTCAAGTCACTAAATTCCTTCCATCAGGTCACTAAAAGTCACTATTTTAGCCATTTTTGGTCCCTAAAGTCACTGATTTTGATCGGCTAACTGAGTTCGATGCCTGGAGAATGTAATAAAATGTTTTAGAGTTGCAAATTTTTTTAAAATTTAGTTGCAATTAATTCGATTCATTTTTTTAACATAGGATTCATCCATGAATATAGACAAAAAAAAAAAAAAAAATCCGAAAAGAATTTCTATAATATTTTATCTTCAAAAAAATGGGGGCGGAAAACTTTTCCGCTAGAGGCGATGGGTGTCTAGCGGTTTTTTTGGTTTTGTTCGTTTTCCACGTATATAACAGCTCTGCGGGCCTTATTCGCTTCTGCTAGAAGTAGTTAAAGAGTTTGGTAAACAACAAACAAATTTTCCACAATTTTTCTTAAAAAAAAAAAAAAAAAAAAATATTTATCAAAAATTATCGAAAGTCACGCTTTTTCTTTGGAAGTGAAAAATTAAATAGGGTCATATACGCCCACAGAGCCGTTTAGACCCGAAGAAAACGAACAAACCCAAAAGACACCTAAATGTTGTCTGTAGTGACAAACTATAGTGCCTCTAGCGGAAAAGTTTTTCCTTGGAAATCCCCATTGATTTAAAAGTATGACTTAAAAAATTGTTGAGGGAATCCAAAATCAATGGCCGCAGAAGCTATTTAGACAAACCCAACATTAAACTTTTAAGTAACCATAAAATCATTTTTTTGTAAAAAAAAATTAATAAAACTCATTTCAGTTGAATCATGCAGCTGAAAAAATGTAGGTGCTCAAGTGCCCAATTCTGATGTAATAAAAATTCCTAGTTTTAAGCACTAGAGCCATGCCATTCAATAATTTGAAGTGCAATAATATTCTCTTAGGGTTACCGAAACGTAAATGATTTTATAGCGAAAACACCATGCTTTTCTCCCGTTGAAACATAATCTGGATCAAGGACTAGAGAAATCGTTAAACAATAATGAGAGTTTTCTTCTCAAGGAGTTCGGTTAAAAATGAAATATTTTCGGCGTAAAACGAAAACGGAAAAATACTGAAGATACAGTATAAGATGGCCAACCATTGTAGATTGTGAGGTCACGTGATTAGGAGGACGTCCCTTATTTTAAGAACTTTAAAATTTTGAATCGTGTACCCTCCAGATCGGTGCCCTCGTATACGTATATCACCCCGGAATTTTTTCAAATTTTTTAATCGACAAGAAAGCCCCCGATTGAGCTTCAAGTTCGGAAAATTTCCATATAAAAACCAAAAAAAATCAACAGTCTTTTTTTTTTTTTTTAGGTGAGAAAACAGTCTTTTTTTGGAAATTTTGCGCAGATTATGAATCTAAAGTTTTTTTTCTTTGTTTTTTAAATCTGGCCCGGTTTTTTAGCTGGGGACAAAAATATCGCAATAAAATGCCGTAAAGGGACAAAACCTACCAAGTCTTCAATTTTGAACATTTTGGCTCAAAAACAAGACTTCAGATTCGTAAAACACGCAAAATTTTAAGTAAAAAAAAAAAAATTTTGTTTATATGGGAGTTTTCCGAACTTGAATTACGTGTTTCCCTGTCCAGCAAAAAACTGGAAAAAATTCAGGGTTTAAGTATGCATAAAAGAGCACCGTTCTTGGTGGTACACGTTTCCAAATTCGTGCAGCTAGTTTTTCATTTACTTGAACATAAGTTTCAACAAGAATATCATGGAGCTTTTTCAATTCAAAAATAATTTACGTTCAGGCTATAGGAACTTTTTTTTTTTTTTTAAATTGCGTTTGGGTTCTAAATTTGCCTAATCTTATATCTAGTTTTCTTAAAAATTAATTACGCTAAAGCATTTAATAACGAATAAAAAAAAAATCGGGGAGGGATATGAATTTAAAAAAGCCGGCTGAACGCTACAGCAGTTACAGGGATGAATAAAAATGAAAACAACAAGAATAACACTTTCGGAAAAAAGTGTCACCTTCCGAGGAAATCGTCATTTTGAACACCGGGAAACCCTGGATCCCAATCCCAGACCGAAATACGCATCTCTTGACCTTTCTTCGTGACAACCACTGCCTACGAAAAAGGATTTCGTTTTATTTTTCTTATCTATAATTTTTTTTTTTAATGAAAGAGAAAAGAAGAGAAAAAAAAATATCTTCCACCTGTTACTCGCTAAAAAGCTGAAAAGGAAATAAAAAATATTATTTTTTAAAAAAAAGTGCAGACGTGCAAGAAGATTTTTCGAAGTTGCCGCAACACCGCAATTATGTACATTCATGATTTTTTTTTTTTTTTTCATTCCGTAATTTCGAAAGAAAATGAATTTAAAGTGATGAATTTTTGAACCAAAATGGTTACCTTCCGAGTTTAGAATCTTTTTTTGATAAGTCGTCGTGATCTTTGAGAACGATAGATAATTCTTGACCGGGAGCGTGAATGATTGTCTAAAAAAATAAAACAAACAAAAAAGAAAAATCGGGAGAACTAAAATTGAAAGTTTGCAAATTTAAAATATGGTTTTCTGTAAAAATAAAAAAATTTAATGAATGGGGTTAAGCTTAAGGAAAACTTTTAAAAATGTTTTTTTACCTCGCACCAATAATCCCATTTAGGGTTGACGGTATTATCAATGATTTTGGTTCTGAATTCCTGAGCTCCGACGTTGATAACAGCGTATGGATCGGATTTTCCTTTCCCCAAGACGCCGATATCTTTTTTCATGAGATCCTTGGCTTCTATAACGTGGATTCTTAAAACTCCCTAAAATAAGAACAAAATAAAAATTAGAACTTTTTTTAAAAATATAAATTAAACCGGACTTTAGCTGCTAGGGATTTAACCTTTTAGGATTGTCTTTCCGAAAGTCCGGGAAACTGCTTTTCTCTAATAATTGAATGTTTTGAGATTCGGGCTTTTTACTTATTGGGAAGTTTTCAGGGATTGGAAATATAAAAATTCATTGGCACCTCGTTCGATTCCTGGAGTTTCTTCAGAATTTTACCGAAAGCGAGAACGGAAAGGCGTCCAGGAATTCTTCAGCTTCTAAAACAGAATCTCTGGGAAAATAAATGGATGAGAATATATCCTAAAGTGGGCAATCTTCACTTCCACACCCCCCTCCCTCCGTTCTTCCTCTTTCGATCTAAGGGGCAGCAAATTAAAAATTAAAAAAAAATTAATTTACCTCGGGTTCGGGAGTTTTTAAAGCGGTGGCAGGTACCGCATCCGACAATTGAATAGGTAATTTATTAGGTAAGACCATCATTGCTGCGACTTGTTCGACGATGATTCGACGCAGTAAGTCGCTGAGTCCCGGCATGTCCAGTAAATCGGCGACGCCGACGAGATCAAAATCGATGATCGGGTTGTTCAAGAAAAAAACTTGCAAACCACCGACCATCGGCATTTGGCTGATCAAGGGTTTCATAACCACTCGGACTAGACCGTGAATTTGGAAGTCTTTGATGCCTCCTGAAAGAAAAAATATTTTTTTTTTAGATTGAGCTTTTGTGGTTCTTTTGTTTTTGCAAGCAGCTTTAGAAATGTCTCGTCCTGGAAATTCCCTGGTTCCCGGGAAACCGTGGAACTAAATTCTTTTGGGAGTTTGCCTACTTTTAATTTTTTTCCAAGAGAAACTTGGGATCTCACCTGTAACTCCGGCAAGGCTGAAAGATATGTTGCAATCTCCAGCGTAAAAGAAGTCCAAATCCATTAAAATTTCATTTCTTGACACATTTTTGTCGTAGACTTTTACACCTCCAATACGAGGGGGCTGAAAAATTTAAAAAATTTAATGCGAACGTGAGATTTAACAAAGGACTGGACAATACAACATTACCCTATTTTGCGGTACAAAAGTACTAATCACAAATTTTACTGGACAATTGTATTACTAACAATATCGACATTTTTAAGAAATCAAAAACCAATATTGTTTATTGTATTCTGTATACAGATGCAATTTTTTGTTTTCTTGCTGGTAGGCGGGAGAGCATAGAACTCAGGTCATGGAAACTAATGTTCTGAAAATGTCCTATTATATTTAATACAGATTTTTTTCAACTGCTGTGGGCTGTAAAGATGATGGACATGTTTAGCTTATGGGAGTTCGATTTATTTAAACAAGAAATTATTTTAATGAGACTATGGTATCACGAATCAAAGAAATCATTCAGTATAATTAGTAGCTAAAGTCTTTAATCTTTAATCTTTTTTGAGCTTAAACGGAATACCTATATTTGATCCGATATCTTATCACGAGATTAAGTTCTGTAAATCTTAATAAAAATTTATTGCTATCTTATATATGCATTCATGATTTTAATCTTTTTCTTTTATTTTCAGGTAAGTTTTGCATAAATCAAGCGATAGAGAACACGGTCCGCTGTAAAAATTTATGTTTCTAATGTCCAGCTTATCTCAAGTTGGTCTTCAATAAAAGGTAAAAAAAAAAACTTTAATGCTGAAAAGTTTTAAATGATGAAAGAATACTTCGAGCGCATTTTACTAGAAATCAACTTAAGGGAGAAAAATGTTGGCATTTTTGTAAAAACTAATCGGTTCAACCGATCTTCAAAGCCATGGAGGGCATGGAAAAATGGTTTCCCAGAAAGGGGGGCAGGGGCAGAAATGCAAAGAAGTCACGAAAATCGATTTTACAAAGGGGGCCAAAGCTGAGTCTGTTCAAGCAATCGCCTTCCCCCGCTGCTACACTCTGTATAATTTCTGCTGAGAAATCTTCCAATTGAGTATTAGGTACTATTCTCAGGATTTTTCGTCTCTAAATCATAAGCTAAACATTGACTAAATACTATGTTAAACGTTTTTGAAATGACGTAATTAGTATTTCAAAAAGCTATATACAGTTTTTGGGTCAAAAAAAAGCTCAAGTCGCTTTAAAACGATTTTGTACATAACAGGCTTTCGTAAAATATCCCTAAAAATTCGATAAAAATTATACTTAATAACAAAAAATCACGTACGATTGAGCCCAAAATCATTTTCTGAAACTGAAACCCGCTTAATTTATAAGCTGCCAAACTTTCTGCAATTGCGGGTTCAATAACTTCTTTTATTAATCCTTTGGCGTAATGATTCACATTCGGCCACACTTGTCGCAATATTTTATTAAGCCATTCGGCTCGTTCTACATCCGGAAAAAACACCTGAAATCAAAAAAAAAAAAAAAAATTAAAATTAGCTAATCATCTTTTTTATCCGACAGACTTTTTTTTTTAAATTCTTACCCATGAGGGTAAATCGTCGACTCTAGCCAAAATAACATCTTTTTCGTTGCACAAAGCTGCCGCCTTTGCAATGTTCCTTTTCAAGTCTTTCTCCTTCCTCCATTCCTGTCGAATCACGGAATATATTATGGGGCCAATAAGCCAAGCTACGCTGAAATCGAAATATCCTAATAAGTAAACAGCTGCTACAGTAGAGATCTTTTTGGCGAAAGAGAGTATCACACTCATAATCGAAACACCTGAAAAGACAAAAAATGAAAAAATTACTCGCAAAGAATCGATTTTTCAAAAAAAAAAACCTACCCCCCGTTTTATACGTTTTTTTGTCCGTTATTACTTTGACCATCATTTTTTTTTTTCTTTTTTTGAAAACCACGCAAAGTTATATAATGTCAGCCATTGCACTTATACCTGGATCACTGATAACGGATCATCTTAATAAAAAAAAGTTATAAAAACATTTTACGAGGGCTTACTAATCCTGTATTGACAGCGACACGTTTTTTTTTTTAAATGAAATGTATCACAGGGAAACTGTGCTGACGAACTACTGACACGAAAGACTCATCATCATTTTAATTCTTTTGTTTTCTTTCATCATGGTATGATAAATTTTTAATTAAATTACGCGCCAGATCGCTACCGTGGCGTCTCTTTTGCTCCTAACAGTTTTAATCTAAACATTCTAATTAGCTTTTTTTTTCTTTTTTTTATCTTCCAAGGACGTGAAACTAACATCACGTCATTTCCTTGAAAATATTTGCCAGGAGGTTCTTTTTGCCGAATCGAAAATTTTTTCCTGTCGGAGTGACGATTTTTCTAATTTTGGAATATTAACTTACTAACTTCTCTCTCAAAACTTTCTAACAGTTTTCTAATCGTCTTTTTAATATTTGGGGCCACAAAGTGGATCTTAAAAATCTGGGGGAAAAGAAAATGTGCAGAAGGACATTTTGGATTTTTTTTCGGTACAGATCGCATGCTTGATAAGATTTCTTCCTTATTTTAGAGCATTAACCGAATTTTATGTAAAGGTAATTTTATAACTGAATGTTTTTGCCCTTGAACCAAATTAAGTGATCAAACGATATCAACGGAAAAGTTGTGTGATTGGGTCTCTTATTTAACCTTTTAATTTTCTTTCTTTTTTTTTTTTTTACCCCCAATGATCCTGACTTCACATTTCATCTGTAATTTGACAGCGCATGCTTACTTCTTTAAATAATTTTGTAACAGACTCATCTAATCCCTTAACCCTGCAATTACCTGCAATTCGTTTTGGTGGTTTGGGGTTGCCTGAATCATCAGGGGCAACCTCCTTGCTGAACTCCGCCATGTTCATTGAAGTGCTTCCAGTTGAATTTTCACCTTTGTAAAACCTTAAAAATAAATTTAAAAAAATTAAAATAAAACCAAACTTTTTTTTTTCTTACATTAAAACTCTAAAAAATTTATTTATAGACCATAAGTGATGACTTCTAAATAAACAATTTGTTCATCTGCAACATATGAACCAAGCCAACACATTTTCAAGAATTTTAAACTTGTAATAAAAAAAAAAAGTTGGAGATTATTCCTCCTGGGGTTTGAAGATTTTCAAAAAAGATATTTTTTCTAATGTCACATTGACATTTAACATGAATATAATACAAAATTATCACCCTATTCTCATCCCATTCAAATTATCAATATTTTTTTTAAAAAGGAATTTCACCGAACAGATCAATTGGTCATCACACACTATTGCTTACTACATCAATTTTCTTGCAAGGTGACATTTTAAACAATTTGATAAGCACATTTTCGATAAATATATTTTTATGGGGAAAAAAGAAAAAAAAATACATTAGGGCAACAATTATAATAAACTATGACTTCATCCATGGCCTAATAAAAATGTGGAAAACCTTGACAGTTAACCGCATAAAATTTCTAAAATCCTTACCTTTTTTCTCTTCAAAAATGTTTAATCTTCACAGCCATCAGATAAAAAGGATTAACGGCAAGATAAAGAGTATATTGAACGTTGAGTCACCGGTTTAATTTTTTTTTAAATATTTTTTTTTATAAATATATTTGTAAATAACAATAATAACAAGAGAGTTTAGGACTTTAGGAATTTATATGTCATGAAAAATACTGATCGAGGTTCAAATCACATATGACAATTCGATGCAAGTTAAGTAACACAACAAACTACTAAAAAAAGAAAATTAAAACAAAAATATAAAATAAAATTAAAAGAAAAAAAAAAGATTTTGTTTATATCGAATGCAATGAAAACATTTTTGCAGACGCCATGATCGACTCTGAGTTTAATTCCTGTTTTGACCGTTAGAGTGCAGCGTTTTCAAAGGAATTTTTGAAATTTTCATTTCGTTTTAACGGTTTTTTTTTTCTTTTTTTTTTTTGTCGGGGCAAAAGATTCGTAGTAAAATTTAACCTCTATAACTACTTTTCCTCAGATATGTTCAGTTATTTTAATAATTGCTGCAACCGTTTGATTATTAGGAATTATAATTATTTTGCGCGCGTTTTTTTTTTGTGTTCTCTTTCTCTTTCTCTCCTATTTGTTAAGTTGGCATTCCGTTTGTTTTTTGTTTATTTTTTTTTTTTCCACATCCACACACAACACCGGTCTCAGCGAAGAAGTACCGTAAGTAAACTACTTTATTTTTTAATTTTTATAACATAAACAGAATTATTTGGTTAGCCATGTCAATTTTATTACTCTACTCGATAATGAAATTAATATTTGCAACAATGAAAGTTATGTTAGGGCAGCGATTAATTTTATCGCAAGAAATCGTTGCTCCTCTTATATGGTAATATGACATACGACATACGAACGTTTTTTTTTTTCCCCTTCAGATTTAAAGTTTCCTGATTTAAATAGCCCTGATGAAAGCCTTTTTATAGCTGTTAACTAAAATCTCTTTTTAAAAAAAATTGCTTAGATGTTTTATTCTGTTTGTGGAAGCTTGTTCGAATTGTGTAAGCTAACAATGTATCAGTGACATTGCATCATGATTGCATCATGTTATTCTTGGGCATTCTCCTCCTCCAGGAAATTTGACTTCTATGATTCTTTCAGTGTTTTAACTTTTTTTGAAATTTTATTCCTTTACTGTTTTGTTAATTTTAATAAAGTGACTTTTCCAGGACAATAATTATTGGATGATGTAATCTTCCCCCGGGGTCGTCCATTAATTACGTAACGCAAAATAGGCCACTTTTTGACCCCCTTCTCCCCCCCCCCCCCCTTGTAGCACACTCGTAACGCAACCTGTAACCTCCCTTTCGTTATTACGTAACACGGGTACTAACCCCCAGCCCCGAAAATATTAAAATCATCTACATGTAAAATGATAAATAATCTAAATTTATTCAATATAGCAAAAATAATAGTAATAAAAAAAATAAAAATAAAAAAATAAAATTACTTATTGACTCAAGGGTCAAAGGTTTTTCTGCATCAAAAATGGTCTTTTGGTTGTCCACACAGCTGAAGCCACAAGCGGTAAACAATTAATGAGTAATGGATTCTTGGGTGTGCGTGATTAACGTTTTTAGAAGTCAAAAAAATTTCAGTTTCATGATAAGTAAATTCTAATCAGTTTTTACGAGTTAAGGGACGCAGGAGTGATTCATTTTTTTGAACACCCTCTACTTCGAAGTATACGAATATTGTCCTTTTGTGCTAGATATCAAAATTCCGCTTCCGAGCAACAATTCGTATCAATCATAGGCACCTTCATGAAAAATTCCATAACCGACCATACAGTACTTTTTTGGGAAACCTTAATCTACTATGAATTCCCTGGAATTTATCCTGGATCAAGGTTTCCCAAAAAAGTACTGTATGGTCAGGTATGGGATTTTTCATGAAGGTGCCTAACATTGATAAAAATTATTGCTCGGAAGCAGAATTAGGATATCTGGCTCCAAAACGTTAATATTAACGTTTTTCGAAGTATAGTGTGTTCAAAAAAATGAATCACTCCTGCGTCACCTTAAAATCACTTTTAATTTAACTTTTTATTTTGAAGAATAACCGGGGAATTTTTTTTAAAAGAGTAAAATAAAATTGAAATAATTTTAATATTATAATTACGTAACACATGGACCAACCCCCCCACGCGAAATACCACCTTCGACCCTTACCCCTCCTTTTAATTTCCCTGGAGTTGGAATTAAGAAGCACCAGAAAATTCTTGTGAATTTATTTCTGAATTTTCATCTTTTGCACCATCAAATATTTTCCTGCCTCCTTTGTCACAAAAAGTCACTTGAGGTCATTTTTGTGCCTTCTTTAGCCCACCACATGCCTTTGTCTAGCTTACATTTTTTGATGATTTTATTGTGTTCCATATTGTTTTAATTTAAAAAAAGTTTTATCTTAGTTACATGAACCAGGAAAATGAGGCTGCAATTATGATGCAATATCAATGATTCATTAGACTGTTGATTTTTATTGTGAAACATTAAATAGTTTTGACTGTAAATGAATAAGAAGGTCCTTTCTTCCCTTGGAATGAATAAAATACCCCCAGGACAAAACTTTCTCATTGTATGCACTTCTACTTTAGAAAAAAACGTTTGTATGCTTTCATATTGCTTACCCCTATGAGTAAATTTTTCTTCTTCCGTGGGGGTAACCCCCTTAAACACATTTCGCATTATATTAAGAAATATATTGTCATTTCAGCCTTCTTCTCAGAAAGCTGCATGTAGTTTCAGCAAGCAGACAGGCACATTTATACTCTTCCTTTATCAGAGCTTCATTGCCTTTAGAAACATTATTAGGAAGAAGAATATTACTTTGTTCAGGAGTTGTATTGGCAGCAATTTTTCAATTGCGAAATGAGCAAATGTAAGTATGCTGTTAACTTTTCAATTACAGTTACGGCTTAAAAGCTTAGGATGCAAGAGAGGAAATATTCATTTCAAGTTTTTTTGTTCTTCAATTTTTTTGTTTTCATTTCTCACTCTCATGCAATCCTAATTTTTTGAAAATTTTTTTTTTCCTATACATCTTTTTACTAATTTTTTTGTTGCAGGTTATGTTTGCTAGCGCTCTTATACGGAATCGAAACTTCGTAATAGTTGTAATCAAACGGACAACATCCGTTTCGAATATTCCTAAAGTCAACCCAGCACCTCTTGCTCTAAAAATGCCTCCACAAGAGGACAGAGAACGCCGCGATTGGTCCTTACCTGTTAAAGAAACACTTCCTTGCTTGAAGACGAGGAAGATGAACCGGTCGAATCAAACGTCCCGGAAAAAAAATTGCCCGAACCAGTTGTATCTGAACCCGAACCCGAACCCAAAAAAGATGAAAAAGATAAAAAAGACAAACCGGCCGAGGCTAAGTCCTTATTCGTGGACATGATGCTTGAGGTTGCTGCCCGTACCAAAACCGAAAATGAAGCTAACGCGTATTCCACTACTTTAAACGCCAATCTTGACCTTTTCGCTTCCGTCGTTCCGGACACGAGCTCTGAGGAAGTGTTTCGCCTTTTGAATGCCTCATGGGCCCAAGATCCGGATCTGACTTTACGCTGCATTTTCCACATGCGTGACATTCGACACGGCAAGTCGGACGCTTTTAAGTTCAGCGACTCGTTGTATTGGCTTTACAAAAATCACCCGAAAACTTTGGTAGAGAACCTCCGTCACGTCCCGAAAACGGGTTACTGGAAGGACCTTCTCAACTTCCTCGTAAGAATCGTTGTGGGAGAGGATGAGTACCAGGAAGAAGTTGAGAGGATTAAAGAGTGCGACAGAACCAAGAAAGCGAGGCAGTTGGAAAAGAAAGCAAACGAAAAAAAATGGCAAGAAGCCCTGGAGAAAGCGAAAGCGGTATGGGAAACTTGGAAGGATCAACCGGCAGGTGAATCCGGTCTGAGGAAAAGGCCGGTTTTTTCCATACTTTACAAAAAAGATCTCCTTGAGGACCCGGATATCAATCCTCTCACAAATAAGGAATGGTCTGCTCGCTCTCAAAAGCGTCGTCGATGGCTTCACAAACAAGTAGAAGATATGAAGAACGGCGTGCCTCCGCGAGATCCTGAAGAAGTACGAAAAGAAAAAATTGCTCTGGATCAGAAAAGGAAACATGAAGCAGCGCTGCTCCGCCGTGCCAAACGCCGAGAGCAGGCTAAAAAAGCGTGCGACGTGTTTGCAAAAGATGACGTATATCGCGCCGTTCACATCGAGGTCGCTCGCCTCTTTGCGGGAGCCATGACAAAAGATCTCGAGAAAATGAAGAAGTCCCAGTCGAACCCGGAAGACGCCAAAAAACCGAAAAAGGAAAATTTCTGCAGCTTAGCCCCGAAATGGGCGCCGTCATTGAATAACTGGCACGACAAAACCACACACATTGCCACCACCATCTCGCAGATTCTGTTCCAAGACGAGAAGGGTTCTTACGAGACATCCACCGTGGGGATCAGTTACTTGCGAGACCGATACCGAAAGGAGTACATTACGCCCTTGAGGAAGTACATGAAAGTGGTGGAGTCGATGCTGGGTTACGGTCTATGCAGGGAAATTGCTTACAACACCGTGCCAGCCTTATCGATGCGACGGAACAGACCTCTTTTCGAGAGGTTGGACGGCGAACGCTTCGACCAATACCTGAAGGACGTGAAAGATGGAAAGACGACGATTGCTGCCAGCGCATTGAAACCTCACGAGCTGGTGCGAGAAATTTTGCGCGAAAACGAACGTTTTTCGGATGAATCGGATAGCGAAAGTTCGAGCGAAGATGAAGAAGCAGGGGATAAAGAGAAAGCAAAGAAGGAAAAGAAGCCAGAGAGAGACCGTGAGGATGAGGTTAGGGAGCTTCAGTGGGCCTCGTACAGAGACCGATTGACCAAAACTGGCAAGTTGGATCGCGTCATGCCTATAGTTGACGTCTCTGGATCCATGAATGGGGAGCCTATGGAAGTGGCGATCGCTCTGGGAATGCTATGCGCGGAAGTGTCCAAACCTCCTTACAACAAGATTATCTGTACATTTAGTCAGACGCCAGAGTTCTTTAAAGTTGACCAGCCCACGTTGCGCGAAAAAGTTCAAGCAGTCAGGGAAATGAATTGGGGTATGAATACCAACTTCGAAGCCGTATTCGACCTCATTCTGCAGCGAGCTTTGGCCACCAAATTACCTCCGGAGGAGATGATCTCACTTCTTATCGTCTTCAGTGACATGGAATTTGACGAAGCGAGATCAGGAGGCTCCGGAGATTGGACTGTCTTGCACGACCTCATTGCCCATAAATTCCAACTCCATGGGTACACTTTACCAGCTATTGTGTATTGGAATCTACGCGGCGGCGATTATTTTGGTGGGAGAACGCAATGCACTTTCCCCGTCTTGGGCAACCAGAAGGGCGTTGCGTTGGTCAGCGGCTTCTCCGGGCAGATGCTCAAATTATTCATGGATGGCGATTTGAACTTTGACCCCGTTAAGCTGATGAACAAGGCGCTCAACCGTTACAAATTCGTCACTGTCGTTGATTAAAGTTCTCCATCCGATCTTTTGTACAGTTCTTGCCGTTTTTTCTTCTAATAATAATAGCCTGAGCTTTCACGTAAAAAAAAAAAAAAGTTCCTATCGAGAATTCAGTAGATCAATGTAGAGGTCGTTCGTTTTAGTTTGCATTTGAATTTTAATTATCCAAGAGTAGTAAAAATTAAATAGCAAAATAATCAGAGATTTTTTTTCTTTTTTACTTTTTAAATAATTTTTGATTTTTACGGATTTTCCGATCATTTTTTGTGTACTAGTTATATATTTACTATAGCGCTCGTATTTATTTTCATACTTTTTATTATATATATCTTTTATTGTATTTTTTTTACGTTGAACGCCATGTTAAATCACTTTAATATCATGTAGTCTAATAAAATTAGAAAAAGAGTAATTTAAAAAAAAAAAAAAAAAAAATAATGTTGAAAAAATAAAAATAAATGTAAATACCTAAATTAGGATAACTTGAAAGAAGCTAATGACTGATTAGAATTATATTATTGATAAAAAAAACTGTTTTTAATATTAATTTTTATTGAAAGATATTATTGTTCTAAGACTTATACGCAACTTAGTACAAATCAAAAATAAAAAACCGTTTATATCATTCAGGATTTAATTATTTTTCATCCTTACCATGCCTAAAAAATTAAATAAAATGGGTCCGAGTTGTGTAACAACAGTTTACCTAGCTTTGCCTCGGTTGGAAAATAATTTGGTCCCCTTTAAAACCCTTGATGGAGGATCCTTTCTTGTTGGATCAAGATTAGGGATTGGAGTCGTGGATTCGGTTGCAAAGCCGATGACTATCGTTAAATGTTTTTAAAATCACTAAGGATATTATGACTCTAAATAATTTTTCATTTCGCATTCCGTTTTGGAATAGCAAAGTCGATTTTGATTCCAATCCATTTCGCTACCGTTGCAGGTGCTGTTGCATTCGGTTAAAAATGGCCCCAACGATTCCGGCCCCAATGCTAACGTCTGTCGGACAAAAATACCATCGGCTCTCCTACCCTGTAAGCAGGAGAGTTAAACAGTCGCTTCCCCCTCCCCCCATTTTTTGTTACATTTAGTGGGATAAAATATCAACCTCAGCCTTAAGGCTAGGCTCCAAACTTTTTTGTTTTTTTTTTGTTTGGAGCATTTATTTTGAAGTTGAGACATTGCGAATTTCGAAAATATGCTGCACTCCATGTAATTCAGTACCTGAATTAAATTTAGAGTTGAAGTTGCAAGTAATGGTGTAATTATTGAAAACAAGAGTGATGCACCCTTCGCATAAAAAAAAAAAAACATAACTCAGCAGCATGCGCCAATAATGATAATTTTTTTTTCTCCGATTAACCTTGCGGGTTATCTTGTAGGAGATTACACGAACACGATTGTTAACAAAGCTTCATACAAGCACCCGAAAACGTCACTCCACTTAATCAGCAAATATTTAACTATACTCATGTGGGAAATGGGATAACGACCAAAAATAAGTCGAATATGTTTTTATTGAAACAATTATGCGTAGATTTTTTTTTCTCTTTAAATACGGAAATATTGCTGATTAATAAAAAAGGGATTTGATCTATAGAGTCTGTAAACGTATAGCAGCCGGAACAAGTGATTTTCAATACTTTTTTGTACCCCCAGCAGAGTCGAAAGTCTAAAATGAAATCTGTTTCATGATATAAAATGAAGAATCACATTTACAGTTAGGACTTTTGTTCGGAATTTTGAAATATACCTCAAGACCTAATGACGGAAACAGTGTTGGGAGAGCTTGGCTTGGCAAAAAACCAAGCTGACCTCACAACCAAGCTGACGCTATCTTTACATTAAGTAAAATATTTATTTTTTAGGCATTGCTCCTGCCTTCCTAAATTTGATAATTTTAAAAAGATTTTCCGCTATAAAAAAATAAAACGCCGTTGTTAATTTTTGGTTGCAAAAATAGTTCCCAATTTCACCGCTGGAGTCTAGTCTCCTACACTCGCTAGAGTCTGGAGAACTAGTCTCTCGGAAAGAAACATTTTTTTTTATTGCAAAAACAATTGAAAATTATAAAATATAAGAACAATTAAGTCTTGTTCATGCATTTAAAATCATAGATTTGTATCTCTGAGCATAAAAAAACGTTTTGGCACGGTTTCGGTGCTGTTAGACGCCGTTTTCATGTATAAAATACCGAATTTAAAAAAAAATTTGTGCATATTTTTTTATCATTAAAATATCTACACCGACCGGCTATCCGGCCAATGATATATACCTTTAGACGAAAAAGCTCTTGGAGACCAATCACGAAATTAATTTCGGAAAATTTCTTCAGTAGTTCCAATACCTGCTATTATAGATATTGGCAAATGGTTTTTCGGAGTGTATGTACTGAAATACAGTGTAACATTCTAATCAAACACTAGAGTGCCCGTTAGTTTTGGAACTTTTGAACTTAAAAATACTCGGTAAATCCCCATCCCTCCAAATTTCGTCAAATATTCTTTGGCGTTTGAGAATTTTATGGGAGTTTGCAAAAAGAAAAAGAAAAACTTTTTTTGAGAGAGAGAAAGTAATCATTTTCTATCAGGAATTTGCTTAGGTAGGATAAAGATTGGAGATACCTTTTTTGAAGTATGTGTGAAATATGGTTTGGGTAGGAGCTAAAGGTCAAAATGTGAACAAAATTAAGGAGAAGTTATGCGGACGTTTATTATTACGTTTTGTTCGTTTATTTTGACCCCTTTGGTCCCGTAAACAGTGCAAAATATCAAAAAACGGACTTCAGAATTATAATCTACTCAAATTTTCCGATAAAAAGACTACTTTGTCTTTACAAAGAAAAAAAATCAACAATTTTTTTTTTTTTTTGCCCTTGTAAGCAATTTTTTGAACTTTGCATTCAACTCGGAATAGCTCCCTTTGTTCAAGCATCTGAAAAAAATCGAGAGTTCATTAATGTTTTGGAAAATTCAGTTGGAGAGAGGGTAAAAAAATTCTTGAATTTGAAACGGAAATGTAGAACCACTCTTATCTCTTATTAACAGAAAAAATAAAAATTTCCCACATTCCACATCCCATATTTCATATTTCATAATGAGTGCATTAGTTTTTGTTTCCAATAATGTACTCTTCTCCCAGTAATTATTCTAAACGCCCAGATTGTATAATATTTTCGATCTATATCAAGGTAAAAATATCTTTATTTACTGGACGAAAATTTCCAGGGGGCCCAATTTCGGGGGAAAAAGGAAAAAAGGCAGTCTATATTATTTTTTAACGGGAAATGGGGAACGTTCAAGTATTACGTAAGATTTTTAGGGGGGAGGGGGGGTCCGCATCAACCATCTTCGCCATAAGCTAAGTATGGCGAAATGTCTTACAACCGGGGGGGAGGGGGTCCAAAATCCCGAAAAAAAGTCTTACGTAATACTTGAACGTTCCCATGATTCAATAATTAACCCACAAATTTTATGTTAAAAGTCATAAAGCATTTTGCTTATGAAGCTCTGAAAAGCCCTTTTCAGGGAAAATTTTAAAAAGTATCACTAAAAAGTTTTATTCTATTATTTAAAATAAAAAAAAAAAGTTACAAAGAAGCGCTCAGTCAAAAGCAAACCAACAGCAAATCCCTGACTTCTCATTCTTACTAGGTAATTCTTCTTAAAAAAAAAAAAAATTCTTTCAGGTAAATAACTTTTATTTTCTTTAATTTTCGGTTTTCTTGGAAAAATAAGAAAATTTTAATTCTCGAAATCAGAAAAAAAAAATGCCCTAGAAGTCTTTTATAAAAAATAGAATCAAATTTCCAAGGAAGCAATCTTCAAATGTTTGACCCTAATTATAGATAACCATAACGTTAATAATGGACTTAAATTTTTGCACCTTATTCCCGAAAAGAAAAAAAAATTATGTCAAAAATTCCCAAAAAATACTGTATAATTGTTAATAATCTTCCGATTTTTTGGGCAGAGAAAGATTGTTTGCGACACCGTAGTCTTCTGAAGAATTTTTTTTTTTTTTTTTTTTCTTCGAAAGTAAAGGGTTCATTATAAGATCTGATTCCCAAGTAAATTAGTGTGACTTTCGAAAGACAAATTTAACATTTCGGAAATTCACCTACCTTCTGTAACTAAATATAGCCCCACGTGCAACACATGTTGCTTCAGCGATTGAACGGAAAAAAAAAATAAGAAACAATATTGATAAAATTTTCGCAAAATAAGTAAAAATGGAAATAACACTACAACCCGTGTTGCTAATTCATGAAAAACTTATCATTTCTTATAAAAAGAAGAGACCTAATTAAAAAGCTTCAATCCACTGGTGTTTGTTAGTAGTGGTGAATATGTGGACCCCAACTACTTTTTTCGTTCTTTTGGTGGCTTTGGCCTCCGCCGAATTCGGTAAGTTTCAGTAAATTTTTTTGGTGATAGTTCTCTAAGTGAAAATCAGTGTGTGCCAATGTTTAATTCTTTCGAAATTTGAAGTTTGAAAATTAATTGTATTTAAAAAACTGATCTATTTCAGTGCTAAAAATTTACGCCTGCGCTTAGTTCTTTTTTTTAAATTTCTGATCTCAATTTTTTTATACATATTTTTTTAAAGTTTGAAAATTGATTATAATGTGATTGTGTTGCTTTATAGGATTTAAAACCGGTTCCGAATACCGATATGAGGTGACTAGCAAAACCCTAGCTTCCCTCTATCAAACTTCTCATGAGTATTCCGGAGTCATCATCAAAGCGAATCTAGTCCTTCAAGCCAAAAATGAGAAAGAATTGATTGCCAGGATCGAACGCGCTCAATATGCTCAAGTTCAATCTCCTCTTGAAAAAGGAGAGGAATTCCAAATTCCGGAAAATGAACTCGAGTATCGTCCGCTTAAAATGAACCAGGAACCCATGTTGATCAAGCTCCAACAAGGAGTTGTAAGTATTTTTATGACTTATTATCCTTTCGAGACCAATTTTTCTTCTTTGAGACTAAATTTTTTAAAATTAATTAATTTATTTTTTTAATTTTTTTTTTAACATTTCTTGTTTGTTGAGACAACTGAAAATAATTTTTTAGTCTTCTTGCCTTTTTTCAAAGGTTTTTTGGCCCTAACCAATATTTTAGCTATACAATGAATGTCTTTTGCAGTTTTAATTTTTTTTTTTTTTCAGATCGTTGATTTGATCATCAGCAAACAAGTTCCGATTTGGGAAGTTAACATCATCCGATCCATTGTGAGTCAACTCCAATTGGACACCACAGGCAAAAATCTCGTTGGTTCGAAGCTTAACAGCCTCCCTCACCAGAATGAAAACACCGGGGTGTTCAAAACCATGGAAGACACCGTCGACGGAGAATGCGAAACCCTATACGACATCACTCGTTTGCCCAGATACACCCTCCAACGCATGCCTCACCTCGTTCCCCAACCCCAACTCGTTGGAGAAGGAGAAATCATGGATGTCGTCAAGACCAAAAATTTCAGCAACTGCGAACAGAGACCCGGCTATCATTTCGGACTTACCGAAACGACCAATTGGGAACCGACCGCCAATCAAATGGGAAATTTCTTGTCCCGCTCAGCTGTGAGCAGGGTCATCATTTCCGGAAATTTGAAGAGTTTCACGATCCAATCTTCGGTCACCACCAACAGGATCATCCTCAGCCCCGAACTTTACAACAAGCAAAAGGGTGAAGTGATCTCCAGGGTGAACCTCACTTTGAGCTCCGTCAGCGCCTTTTCTCAAGAAATGCAAGAACCTTCCGACGCTCAATCCGTTCACAAATTGGTCTACGACTACAACCGCGCTTACATTAAGGATCATCAAGCTCGTCAAATCTTGCACGACAGGAAACAAGATTCTTCCAGTTCCGAAAGCTCTTCTTCTAGCAGCGAAAGCAAAGAATCCCAACGTAAACAGCAACAACACCAACATCACCACAACAATCTTCTTCTAGCTCCAGCAGCAGCAGCTCTTCCGAAAGCAATAGCATTTCAAGCGAAGAATGGCAACAAGACAAGCCCGGAATGGACCAAGCCCCCGAATTCCCCTTCTTGCCTTATTTCGTCGGATACATGGGTCATTCCGTCCAATCCGCGGAAAATGTCAACTTAAACGAAATCGTGAAGAAGATTTCCGAAAAAATTGCTGAAGAAATGAGGAAACCCGATGAGATCCCTCGTAAAAGCACCCTTGACCGTTTTACCATTTTGACCAACCTCGTCAGCATTATGAATTTGAAACAATTGGAACAAGTCACCCAAGAGCTTTACGTCAAGGAAGAATCCGAAATGAAAAATTATCCGACCCTTCGCAGATCTGCTTTTATGATTTTCCGCGATGCCGTTGCTCAAGCCGGAACCAACCCCAGCTTGATGGTCATCAAGAAATGGATCGAAAATCGTCAAATCCGAGGAGAAGAAGCTGCTCAAATTATTTCGACCCTTCCGAAAACCGCTAGGACCCCGACCGACGAGTACATGAAAACTTTCTTTGTAAGTTTTGGGAAATTTTGACGATGGTCTGAGGGTCGGATTTATCACCCTACCAAAAATTCGACTAAAAATGACTTAGAGAAAACTAGTCGAATATGACCCTTTTTCGATCAAAGATGATCAAAAATAATGAAGAAAAACTAAAATTGATCAAAAATGACTAATCGAAACCCCTCCCGACTAAAAATGACTAAGATTCTTGTCAAATTTGATCATTTTTAGTCATATTTTTGGTAGGGCAGAAAACTTAAAAATTTGAAAAAAAAAGAATGCTCAAAAAAAAAAAAAAAAAAAAAAAAAAAAAAAGATTTTTGCTTTTTGAGAATTTTCAAATTTTCGAAAATGCAGATTTCCGATTTTGGCAGACTTTCAGTTTTTCAGTTTTTGAGAATTCTCCGGAGCTATTTCTTCCCGATTTTTCGAATTCGATTTTGAGATATTCCGAACAATACTTGTCGATTCTTAAAAATCTGGAAACTTTTTCTAACTGGAAGCATCAGACATGAAAAATACTTTTGCGACTTTTCAAGTTTTTGAGAATAGAGATACTCGTTTTTGACAAATTCTCAAATTCCCTGGAAATCAAGATTTTCGATTTTGACTAATTTCCGAATTTTCTGGAATCGGGAATGATCTTAAGGAATTTCTCAAGATCAACATTTCGAGAAGGAAAAATCGTTTTTTTAAAAAGATTCCAGATTTTCGATCGAAGCTAGTTAGAGGTAATGATTCCTTCAGGAATCCAAGGAAAATAAAAATCTGCTTCGTTAAAAAAAAAAAAAAAAAAAATTAAACTTGAAGAATGCAGACTTTTTCAAGAATCGAGAATCTGGAATTCCGATTATCTGACTAACTGGGAGAACACCCAACAACGGTGCCAAGAATATTTTTGTTTCTTTTACTTTGTATTCTAATTTTTTCTTCTTTTTCATAGGAATTGGTGAAACATTCCGAAGTGAGAAACCAAGCTAACCTCAACACCTCTGCCATTTTCGCTTTTACCAACCTCGTCCGCATGTCTCAAGTCAACAAGGAATCCATGCACAACCGCTACCCGGTCCACACTTTCGGACGCCTTTCTCCTAACAACGAAAAATCCGTCGTCGAAGAATACATCCCGTACTTCAACCAACAACTCGAAAAAGCAATCCAGGAAGAAGACAGCCACAGAATCCAAGTCTACGTCAGAGCTCTCGGAAACATGGCCCATCCTAAAATCCTCCGCGTCTTCGAACCCTGCCTCGAAGGAAAACGCCCGATGACCACATTCCAAAGGACCCTCGTCATCGTTTCCCTCAACAAATTGGCCAAGGTTTACCCAAGACTCGCCAGATCCGTCCTTTACAAGACCTACGCCAACACTGGAGAACACTATCAAGTTCGTGTCGCTGCTGTTTACAATTTGATGAAAACCAATCCACCAGCAAGCATGCTTCAACGTATGGCTGAATTTACTCATGAAGATCCGAGCATTCAAGTTCGATCTGCCGTTAAATCCGCAATCGAATCTGCTGCTACTTTAACCAGCGAAGTCAATGCTGAACTGTAAGCATAACATTTTTTTTTTTTTTTTTTTTTTTCGAAAGATTTTTTCTTGCAAGATTTACTCTACTATAAAGCTTGTCAACACTTATGGACCATTACCACCCTAAACATAACTCCCAAATTTTTATTTTAAATGAAATATATCATACAGAACGAGGGGAATAGCTCTAATTAGTGCATGAAAAACTTCAAAAATTTGAAATTTCATTTCAACTTAATGCCCTTGACTACTTATTTTCTGTATAAACTTTTTTTTCTTTTTTTTTGAGTAAAAAATTTCGATTCTGAAATTGATCTGATTATTTAATTTTTTTTTAGCCGTCAAAATGCTCAATCTGCCGTCAACATGCTCGTCCCCGAAGTATTTGGTATCCAATACTCCCGTTCCAACATGACCGATTACGTAGTCAGAGGACTGAATTTGGGATACACTCAAACCATCAACTATATTGGAAGTGACGATCATCTCCTGCCGAAGGCTCTCCAATACCATCTTAAACAAGATGTCAACGGTTACAGGAAAACCGAATGCAAAGTGAGTACCCTAAAGCTTATATACAAAGATTCTGATTTCCCGAAAAATTGGAAATTAGGAACTTCCCGCTATTGTTATTATATTTACATGAAACTTTTAACATTTTTTTTAGATGGGAATGATGGTATCCAGCATCCAAGATTTGCAAGACCTCCTTCAGGATATGTTAACCGTTAACGAACAACACCAACATCAACAGCAACAACAAGAGCAACACCAAAAGACCAAAATCCCCGACCACGTTCAAACCGTCGAACAAATCCGTCAATTATTAAACGTCCAACACGACTTTAAGGAACAAGTTGAAGGCAACCTCCTTTTCCAATTGGCCTCAGCTCAAAGATATTTAACTTTCGACAACCACACTCTCGAAGCCATGCCCAAATACCTCAACGAAATCATGGAACTCCTCAAAAACGGAAAGCCGTTTAACTACCAAAAATGGTACAACAGACGCGTCATCACCATCGGATTCCCCACTTCTTCCGGTTTGCCCTTCCTCTACTCTCTTCGCACCCCGACCATGATCTACGCCAACGGAAAACTTCAACTTCAATTCTCCAGACAGAGCAAAACCGTCGAAGCCACCACCGAAATCGAAATGGGATACACCACTCGCCGCCAAGCTAAAATCAGTTTCATTACTCCTTTCGATCACATGCGCTACATCGCCGGACACGACAGAAACTTCCAAATGATCCTCCCGATGAAAGTCCAACTCGAACTCGACTTGCAAGCCCGTCGTCACAAGATCGAAATCAGACCTTTGAACGAAAACAAAGAATACAAAATTTTGCACGTCAGCGCCTGGCCGTACATCGCCAAACATGATATTTTGGACTTCGAACCAGTCAGCGAAAATCGCAACACGAAAATCATTCATGTCCGCGAACCCCAACAATTGAACAAACAATTCGGGCAAAATTTGAAATTCCGCATCGAAGGCCAAACCGAAGAAAAGTTCTTGGACTTCGACATGATGTATGAAAAGATTCAACAACACGATTTCGTATCTGCTCTCTTCTACCCCATGGCAGAAGAAACCATGGAAAACAGTCACTACGATTTGATTTTCGACGCTCCTCGATCCTCATCCAAATCCATCGTTTTCACCGCTGCTTACGATCACTCGGACAGACACCAAGAATCCCAACAAGATTCTTCCAGCCAACGAGCAGCTCCTTCCAGCAACGCCGTCGACAGCCAAAGCAGAAGACAAGAATTCCTTAAAAAAGTTAAAGCCGGAATCAGGGAAGCTTCCTCTTCCGTCATTGACTTGGGAATTCAATTCCAAGGACAACAACCCGCCCAATACGTAGCCACCTTGGCCTATGCTTCCAGCCATGTTGATGACAAAGCCAGCGTTTTGGCTTATTTCGGCAAAGCTGATCACGATGACAAATACGAAATTTGCTTTGACGCCAACAGTCGCATCCCCCAAGTCTCCGACGTCGACTACCGCCAAACTCTTCAACAAGAACCGAAAATCCACGTCAACGCTCAAATTAATTTCGGAGAAAAATGCCAATCCGGATCTCAGATCACTCTCTCCGGCAGATTTGAACGCAGTCAAGAACGCCTGCAATACGTCCAAAAACAATCCCAATCCAAGCAGTGCCAACAAGAAATGCAACACGAAAACCAACTTCTTTCCGGCTGCAGAAACGCCACCTTCAACGCCAACTTATTAGACAAATATTCTTGGACCGTTAAATACGACCGTCTCTCCGAAAAATTCAAAAACGCCACCTACCAAGTTTACAGCGTCCTCCGCCACCTCGGATATCCGTACATGAGTGAAAACCCGATGGCCCAAGATCATCAACAAGATCACAAGGTCGAAATCGACGTTTCTTTCCGTCCGGATTTGACCTCCGCTGATGTTCATGTCTCATCCCCCTACGGCGATATGCAATTCCACAATATTCGCGTCAACAAGTATGCCAGGACTTTGGTCGTTGCTCACCCAATCATGAATGTTGCTCAAAGGATCGGATGGAGTTCAACTCGTCAGCAACAAAATGGTAAGAAAATTTTGAAACTATTTACTGAAATGTTTAAAAGCTTGTGAACCAGAACCAGAACCGGGATCAGAACTATGAACCTTGATTGTGGCATTTATGGTTCAGGTTCTGATTCTTCCATAAGCGGTGGTTTGAAGCTGAACCAGAGCCAAGAACCTTTTTATAATTCAGGATTGGTTTCTTATTCGTACGTAAGAAGCGTATTTGGTTCTGGTTCGGATTGGAGCCGCTCATTACGCAACAATCCGAAAGCAGTCGTGAATTCCACAAACAGGTTGGCTCTTAGTTCAAGTTTTACTCAAATGAAGGAATTATGAGTCCCAGTTATCGAAAAACCAGAACCAGAACTTTTATTTTTCAAATTTTAAAATCTTAGCTTTTGACTATTGGGTTGGGGAAACGTGCTACATTTTCCATCTTTTTTCTTGGATTATTGCTAAAAATTAAATTATTTTTTTCAGCTTACTGCACCATCGATAAAACCAATGCCAGAACCTTTGACAACGTGACCTACCCAGTCCGCATCGGCAACGTATGGCACGTCATGTTCGTTTCCAACCCGAAATTGAACACCGACGGCAGCTACGACGATCTCCACCAATTTTCCGTCCTTTTGCGCGAAGACTCTGAAGGCCAAAAAGAAGTCCAAATGGTCTTGGAACACTCCGAACACACCCTCTTCGAAATCAAACCCGTCAGCGGAAAAGTTTACGGTTATTTCTTCGTCAACGGTGAAAAAGTCCAATTGTCCACCGACAAGGTCTACGAATACCAAAGCAAAGAAGGAAAAGTGATCGTTCGTGTCGTCGTTTTGCCCTCCGGGGAAATCCGCCTCGTAGCTCCGGAACACGAATTCGAATTCTTGTACGGTCGCGTTCGCGTTCAACTCAACGTCGGACAAGTCTACAGGAACCGCGTCGGCGGTCTCTGCGGAGTTTTCAACGGAGAAAGGTACGACATGGTTACTCCTCAACAATACGTTCTCCGCGATCCCGAAATCTTCGCCGCCACCTGGGCTTTATCCAACGAAGGACGCATTGGGGAATTGAAACAGAAAGCCGAAAAATACTCCGAATACAAAAAGCAAATCATTTTGACCAACTCCGTCAGCGAACAAGACACTGGACGCGCCGATTCCCGCGGTCGCTTGTACAAGAACCTCAAATCCAGCGGTGAAGATTACAGCTCTTCCAGTTCCAGCTCTTCGGCCTCCAGTTCTTCAAGCGAATCCAAAGAATCCAAAGAATCCGTCGAAGACTGCAAGACCGAACGTATCACCGTAATCGAACGCCAAGGCAAACACTGCTTTTCGCTTTTACCTCAAACCGCCTGCAAAACCGGATGCCAAGTCGAAAAAACCAAAACCCAGACCGCTAAATTCTTCTGCGTGAACAAGACTCAAACTTCTTCTCACTGGGCTCAGATGGTTTCCCGCGGCGCTAAACCCAACTTCGCAAACAAAGGAAACGCCCAGGAAATCAAATACGAAGCACCCGTAAAATGCTCCCGCTCTTAAGAACTTTCCAAGCAAGATACCGGTTATGATTTTACTATGACAAAGATTTTTTTAAAAAATGACAGCTGATGAAACTTCAGTTGTTTTTAAAGTTACAAAAAAAAAAAATGTTAAACTTTTGGCACGAATTTGCAAATTATGCAAATTTTGAAAATAATAAATATTAAATTTTATCGCATTTATATAATGTTAATAGAATTAAATTAAATTAATTTACCTTTCTATGCTGCCATACTGAAGGAAAAAGACGTATCTCAAATATTGTAAAAAAGGGAATAGAACCTTTGTTTACAAAGTGTCAGATAGGCCATACTTTCCCTTAACACAGAGATCAATATAATCTTATATACTGACCGTGCAGTTCAATTTTAAATTAAATATACTGCTAAAATAATCGACTTATTTTACGGACTGGGAATATAATAATACTCGAAAAAGTACATAACATAATTCACTCGTGAAAAAAAGTCTACATACGGTATATTTTCTATGTCAATTTTACATAAAACAATTATGTCGCATCAATCTTTTTGTTGATCAACCAATAATTAATCATCCATTGTCAGCATAAAGAGTGTTACATATGGAATGTGTAGACCTTTTAAGGTTGTTAACATAAAAATTCTTTACCGTGTGGATGTTTATTAGCCCAGAGATCATGTATTTGTTGTTTTATTTGCAATTAATTGCTCTATTTCCGTAAAGTTCCATCCTTCGAGGTTCCGAATATTTTCATAAATTTTTTTTAAAGTTAAATAATGCTGTGCACTATTTTCTGCTGTCGATGCCCTCATACGACGAGTCGCCCAATACCGTTCGGCTTCTTGGATGTTCGCGTATTGGTATGCAAAAAGCATAACCAAAAATAATATTATAAGTACAATTAAAATTACGTTCCGGCGGATGTATTGCTGTTTCTGAAAATTGAGAATATCCGTTATCTCATAGTTATTTATTTTTCGACTATTAAAAATAAGTAAGTTTTATGCTTACGTCCTTGTTCTTAGACTCTTCGTTCTCCAATCGTTCATTTGTGTCTAACATTTTTTAAGAATTACGCCGGGTAGCTATTTCCCTTCTTTCCCCTTTAAAAAAAATGAAATAAATAAATAAAATAATTAGTTTAGAAAATGTCGGGTTGGAGGCAAAAACTCTCATTCTTTTTCCTTTTATTCGTCTTTTAACGTTAGATTTTTAGTCACTTGAATAGGTTTTTACTCGTTCGGTTTACTTACCACCAGAATGACATGGTTTTCAAAACTGATATAAGTCATCTACAATTCTGTTGAAAGAATCTGGTAAAAAAAAATACAAACTGAAGATTGCTCGCAGAACGACGGCGCGTTGTTCCCCTTGTCGTCGCTAAGAAACGAATGCACATTGATTCCTCAGCTTCCCGTAAATGCTCTGAAAGCGTTCGAGTAGGGGGTGTCTATAGATTTACGTTATGCCTTACATGATAGAGACGAGTCCAGAAAATTTATTGTGAATTAATGGTATAACTTTATTAGACTTACTACCCATTTTTGAATTGGATTTTGTTGGTCTGTAGCCAGTTTGAGAGGCTCAGGAGAATTAAAGTTGTCTGAACGGAATTTCAAATGAGAAGTTGAAAAAAAAAAATTTAATGTGGCTGAAATCTTCTCTCAAAGAAGCCTTCTCTGACAACAGACCTGTTAGGAGTACAAAATAATGGATTTCGATGAGAATGATATAATTTTGAACCTGCATTACGCGGAAAGCGTACGATAACCTTTGCCTTGATTCAAATAAGGGGCGTCTAGGCCTATATATTACGTAACGCGAAATAGAACACATTTTACCACCCTCCCCCTCCTAACAAAAAACATGACCAACCCCGCCCCCTTCCCCAATCTAAAAAAAAATTAATGCAACTTAATGCAAAATCACTGCCCCCCCCGGCTACAGGACTGGAGCATCTTCCCCAACGGAAAGGTTTCGTTCAAGGACGAGTAAACGTTTTGCAAAAAAATTATATCTTCAGAGATACATATCAAAGAATTCATTTAATTGAATTGAATTTAATTCAAGCTATCATTAACTGAAATCTCCATAACTTTTCAGTTCAAATATAAATTTAGTTATTTCTTATTAATCTATACTATTTATTCTCCGGTTCTGTTTATTCCAGAGAATTGCTCCCTTTTCCCGTCGTAGTTGCTGGACAGGCCCTAAACGGAATCTACTGGAATGTCTTTTCCCGAAAGTTTCAAGGCCTAGACGCCGTTTTAATTAGAATTGTCTTCAGTTATTATTGACTGATATATTATTTTTATTAATTTATTTCGTTCTTCTGGTTTCAGATAAGTCGCGTTTTTTATGACAGTGGATTGAAGTTGGTCTGCGTCCATTACGTCATGTTCTTCAAATTTTAAAGATGTCGCATTGTTTTTCATGACAGGGGACCGCACTTCCGTCAAATTACATCCTTCGGCTTTGGTAAGTTTTTCGAATACTTCTTCCAATTTCAAATAATGATTCACACTATTTTCCAATTGCTCCTCGCGCATATGGATAGTTTCCCTTATTTCATCTCTTTGAGCCGATAATAAATACAAATACAAGTAGACACACACCATTCCAATAATCCCTGTAAGCATTCCAAATAGCAGATTACTTTTGTATTTCTGAAAATGAAGAAATTAATAAATTAATATTATGCAGGAATGTTTGATTCTCATAGGCGTAAATAATTTGGATACTGTACCTGAAGGCTGATTTGATATTCATTGCTTTCGGGTGTTTCCGCCATATTTCAAGATTTAATTTGCTTTCTTCTCATTCAGAATGAAAGTCTATAAGCTGTACTAATTTTGCCGGTTTTATTTTCTTGTCTGAAAAATGAAAAAAAAATGTTAAGAGATTTTTGTAAGTTTGACGTACATACATACGTAAAAAGAATAAGGATTCTGTCCGGAATTTTCCAGAAAATTTCGGAGTTGTTTTCGAATTTTGGCCAGAACGAGAAAAAAATCGAAACTTTTTAGAAGGGCTCCTAATGTCCACATACAGAGATGGTGGAGGAAAAAAAGGAATCGAAATATTTTCTACGGGATTACTGAGCCACCCTTCCAAGCTTTTTCCCACATTTTCTAAGCTCTTTTAATTTTGTCTAAGATGGCCAGCTCCGGCAGAAAATCCCGAAACAGAAATTCTAATTTTCCGTCGTTCTGAAAGATCTGAGAAACAAAATATTTGAAGAAAGCCCTAACGTGTGCTCTGAATCGGATACAGTCTATAATACTTGCATGCATCTTTTTCCTACACCTAAATATATGTATTTTTTTAAAAAGATATTAAATTATAGAAATTTTACTTTCTAGCAAATACTCATTTGATTATAATTTTTTTGAATCCGCTATTTGCTCACAAATATTAAAAAAAAAAAAAAAACAATTTTTTAGCCAATTATTAGTATTTGATGTAAAGTTAAAATGAAATTGACGTTCGTAAGTAAAAGTTTAACCAAAACAAAGAAAAGAGAAGTCTTCTGAATATGACGACGTCGCAAAGAAAGCGTTGCGTCTTTCCCCATATCGTTGCTTGGTAACCTACGGTGCATCATATTTAGTTTTCCTTCACTTTTTTCGTAAGATTTATCCAGTTTTTAAAACCCAAACAATTGATTCCCAATTGGGCAAAGTCAAGAAATACATCATTTGAAAAGGACTTAAATGCAAATTCAAAAAAAAAAAAAACTAGCTTGAGAAATTAGTGAATGACGAATGGTACACGAAATATCTATAAATGTCTATAAGAAGCCCATTTTGCGTACTAAACGGGGAGAGGGGATCGAAAATTACATTTTTGTATTACCTGAATGACTCCATCCGGATGAATGGTAGGTGTAGAGGTACACCTACGTTTGGCATACAAGTCTCCACTTTGTATCATTCAAAAGAGATCAAACTTGGGCAATGCTGCTGTTTTTTTTAAAAAGCTGGATCCCTTTTTTTAAAATCACCATCAACACTTTTCCGCCCATGTAAATCCTTCTTAAGTTGTACATGGCTTAGGCATTCTCATCATCTGGTGCTTTCTTATACCATTTGGCAGCCTGTACGAAATACTGTGGCAAGTGAGTACCAAAATAATGCCAGGTGGCAACTGTACATGTGTTACAAGAATCAACCATTTGTTCACCAGCATCATCTAAATGTTTAAATGACAAAGACATATCTTGATTGAATTTATCTTCCTTGTTATAAAAGAGTCTTGGATTACAATCCTTCTCTTTTTCTGGTTCACTTGTTAATTGCTGTTGGTATATTTCATTTCCATCATCGAGATTGTTGGGTTAATCATGAAAAAGCTTATAGCTAACTTGTATTTGCGGTCGGCTTTGTCGACTAATGCTAATTTGTAATATGCTTTCCACCAAGTTGGGAACAAATGAGCTGAGCTTTCAGCATCTCTTGTAAATGAAATGTCTTCAAGTTTAAGAAAATCTGCTGAACTGAAAGAAAAACCAGATAAATAACTTTGTACCATTAATACCCTACTGCCAAAATTAGCAATCTCAATTTACCTATTGGAATAAACAACATAGCAATCTCCTTATTTCGAACATCAAATGAGCAAATTGCTTGAGAGAAAAAGTCAACAATTTTTGTGCAACTCTCACCAGACTGGACTTTTTGATGAATTCTTTCTGATTGTGTTGCGATTTTTTATACAGTTTTTTTCCTGGTCCAAGGATGAAATCTTTCTGATTGAAATCTTTCACTTGCGATTCTGTTTGTCTTTTTGTGGAATTCCAGTGACCCAGAAAGGAATGACAAACAAGTTCATTTGTTAAAATTATTTAAGATAAAACGAAATCTTATGTAACTGTTTACATTCTCTGCCATTTTGATAAAGTGTTCATGAATTAAATCGACTAATATTATTATGCCGATTACCATTGCTATAGAGGAGAAATGCGTGATATGCGTTTTTAAATTGCAAAAATAATCGGAACGTTCTTGTTTTACACTAATCTATAAAAACGAAGAGGGAGAAGTCGAGTTCTCATGTTTTTCTATTTAACAATCTATTATCGGTTTACAGGCTTACGACTTAATTACGATTCAATTTTCATAAATTTTGCAACGAAATGCATGGTTATTTGAGCCATTTACACTTGAAACTTCGGAAAACAAAACAAAAAACAAAGAAATTATGTCACGTGAACTGCAATGCAATCACGTGACGACTTATGCTGGGTGTGATTGGTGTAATCGGTTTATGTTATTATGTATTTTGAAAACTGTGTTCGTAAAGTCGATGCTGTCGTCGTGAAGTTGTGTCTTATGCAAGCCGGCGGAAATTTTGTGCGTTCCAAGAGAACTTCTAAGCCTGATTCGGTAATTATTGTGTTTTTCATCGAAATAACACCGGTAAACTTAAGAGTTTAATGCAGTTGGCAAAATACCTGTGACAATTCCTCCTTTGTGTTTTAGGTTAATATTAATTCCTAAATAGGTCAAAACTATATTGTACATCACAATGGCGGAAAAAGCAAATACAGTTTCAACACATGATTTCAATAATTATATGAGGCTTCAGCTCATTGTACATAATAGCAATGAACCTTTGGGTCACTTGTTTGTAAAGCAATGGGATTTGACAATTGGAAAAGCAAAATGGGAAGACACTGATGAGAATCGTAACGATTTTATCAATGGGCCTGGCAAACAGCTGTATCAGAATGCTCGACCAGTGAAGAAAGAATTCATGGGCTCAAGAAACATTAAAGACTGGGATATGCAACTTTTAATTCAATCTAATAAATGTTTGAATGTAAATGTTTCTGGAGAAGTTTTTAGGGAACTAAAAAATCTTCGGAATAAAGTCTCATATCTTGAACTTGAAGTCAATGACGAGGACTTTGAGAAGTATTGGAATGATATTAGTCTTTTGTTGCTTGAACTTGGATTATCTCAAAAAGATATTGATGAAATTAAGTCTAAGCCTATTGAAATTAAACAGATTGAACAGAATATACTTAATTCAAAAGTTAAAAGTTTAAAAGACATTGGAAATCAAGCATTTCAGAAAGGAGAATTCAAGAAAGCTGTTGACTTTTATACCCAAGCCATTTGCCTTTCTGGAATCCCATGTGATGAGGTTGCTATGCTCTATTCTAATCGGTAAATTTGAAATTGAATTATGGTTCTTGAGGTTAAAATTTTTTCCTTCATAATTATTTTTTTTTTTTTTTTCAGTTCTGTTGCTTTTCTTAGACTAGGAGACATTGCATCTGCAAAGGAAGATGCTAAGGTTTCAGTTCAATTGTCTTTAACTTGGTGGAAAAGCTATTACAGATTAGCAATGGTGCACAAAGCTGAGGAACAGTATGAATTGTGTCTTAAAAATTTGCAGCTGTGCCAGTGTTTTCATCCTGATCCAGATAATATTATTGAGGAAATTGTCTTATGCAACAGTTTAATTGGACAAAAGAAAAAAGAGGAGCATTTTCATCCTATGCAGTTTTGTGAAAAGGACGTTGAATTCAGGAGAAGAATATCAGCTGCTGTTAGTCCCATGACCCTTTTACAAGGTTGTGATGAATCCAGTAGGAAAGCTTTAGAAGCTTGTCACTTATATGATCAAGCTACAAGATACTATACAGGTCAGCATGTACCTCAAAACTATGAAGAAGCTGCCAAATGGTATCATAAAGCAGCATCCGAAGGAAATCCTGAAGCTATGTACAGCTTGGCGAAAATGTATTTGGATGGAATAGGTGTCAAACGTGATGTCTCTAAAGGTATTAAGCTACTGGAACAAGCTGCATCAATTAACAATTTAGTCAAAATTTTTACTTATGGGATAGAGCACACTGAAGTATACCGTGGTGTAGCTGCTGCTCAGCATTCACTTGGTGTACTGTATGAACAGGGGATTGGAGTCACAAAAGATTACACTAAAGCAAAATTCTGGTATGAAAAAGCCATTAAAAGTTGGTCTGGTGCTGCAGCCAATAATATGGCCATGATGTGTTTAAATGGAGTTGGAGTACCAAAGTCTCTCTTGTCAGCAATTCAGTATTGGAAATTGGGGGCTGGGATGGATAATGTAAAGTGTATGGAAAACTTGGTTGATACTTACTTTGATTCAGGGAATTTTGTTAATATGCAGAAGTGGTATTTGTATGCTGTCTATAATAAAAGTGAAATAGAATCTGATAGTACCCGATTCAAGAAGCATTTTCGTAAAAGTGTTTCTGAAGATTTTAAACCTAAAGCATTTGCCAAGTCTTTATGGCGTGAAATAGAAAAGGGACCACTAAAGCATTTGGTTGATCCAAGATTAAAAAAATTTTTTGAGGATGACAAAAAGTCAACTGAAAACCTTCGGACTGCAATGCGTAAAGGGCTATTCTGATCTTGTGATTTTTGTTTTTTGCATTTAAGATTGGATGATGGCTTCTACATGTTTTTAATAAGACAACAAGCGTTTAAAATACTGTAAACTGTTTATGACTATAGATATATTGAAAGTACAAACATTTTTTATGAGGAAAGACTGACTTAAGTATTAAACTTGACAATTTGTTTGCGTTAAAAGCTGTTTTTTTAAAAATAATTTTGTACTTTATTTTCTGTATTATAATTTTTCCACCTTTTGTGTAGGCCTATTTTAATTTTTATATATTTAATTATTCTTTGTTTTTTCCTGTGTAATATTTGAATCCAAAAGAAAGATTACAAGTAGTGAAGTATGAAGGACCGTTAATAGTATGGTTGTTTAAGTAGTTGAAAACAGGAAAAAAATTGTT
>CM075207.1:1147440-1212481 GCA_037577465.1 Liposcelis bostrychophila | reverse complement strand
AATAGATTCATACATCATAGGAATCGTTTTTAAATGGGGAAATGGTTATTTAACAAAAAACAATAAACCTGTAGATCTTAAAAGTTTTTTTCTAGAAAATGGAATTACCGACCTTATCCCGGTATCTAGTTTTGAAACAAGTCAAGCTCTGTTCGACTTCAATGATCCGAATTGGGGAAAGGTTTTTATTCAAACAATGTCAAAGATTATTTTAAGCATTTTGGAAAAACGGTTGATACTAGAAAATGCGCGTGGTTTGACATAAAAGCAGGCGAAACTATTACGGAAAAAATAGTGATGAAAAATTTTGCTCTTTTGTCAGACTGTGACATTTCCGTTGACGTGGTTCAAAATTCTGTGGTTTTTTATAAATATTCAAAAAGAAAAAAAATGATTGATTATGAATATCATCTGAAGATAATGGATGTTAATGGGTGCGAAATAAAAAGGATGGGGAAAAGCTTTCATTCATTCCTGGAACAAGATGTCAAGAAAGGGACGTGGTGTTCTTGGACAGTTGAAAACAGTAGTAATTGCATGTCAAATTTCGAATTCGTAATTAAAATAACTTTCAATTGTGGCTGTCGAATATTAAAACGCGAGCCTAAAAATTATGATGTGATTGAACCCAATCCTGAAAATTTATATTTCACTGATCGTGTTGAGCTGAAACTTGTTAAATAATAAAATATTTCAACTATTATTATAAATTCTTAAAATTTTTCCGCAAAAAAACTTGACACTAATTCTTTTAAAAATAAAGTCGTCCTGCATGCATTCAGACCTGAGGTTTGAGTTTTAATTAATTAATTCATTAATTTATTTAGATTCCTTAGTCATAATTTATTTAGGCCTATTAGTAATTGTTACGTCCTACGAACCCTTATTTAAATTAATTCCAAAGGATATTCGGAAAAATATTTTAGATCAAGTGATCGGCATTTTAAGGTGGCCACTGGCCACATCCTGAAAAAAATAAAGGACCGTGCGGTTTTTTTTGGGGGGAGGGGGATTTTATTTCCTTTCCGAATACATATATTTGCCCATTTTTGTGTTCATATATATTTTTTAATACCGTAAATGGTCGATATTTTAAAGATATCAGTTCGTTTCAAGGTGTCTACTGATTCATAAAAACGAAAAAATTGGACTTTTACAGGACTTTACCGGCCCATTTTTAAAAAAATATAGGACCTAAAAGAAGCAGAGATTTCTTCAAGACCTCCTCTAGAGCAAGAAGATTTCCTACGCAGCTGCTATGATATTGTGTCATTTGTAGTCCTTAGTTAATTCTGGTTTTGTCAAAATATATAGAGCCTAAATCATTTTAATTGGCAAAATTTGTTTAAAAAATTGTATGAAAGTATGAAAAGTTAACCCGTTCTGACCTCTTGTAGTAAAAATATAGGAGAATTATATAAATTTTTAGGAATTATAGGACAGTAAACCCTCTGTAACAATTTACAATATATATGCATATATCAAAATCTCTGCCACGCTGCATTTTTTCTCTTAAGAATCAACGGTCAAAAACATGCTTTATTAAATTTTATATTTTTTTATTTTTTATTTATTTATTTATTTATTTATTTTGCAACTTCATGCTCTCGAAGTCGATTATGAGGTTCTTTATTTTAAATTTAAAGTCCAAATTTCTATGAAAACAATATTCAAAATGAAGCTTATGCCTAAAACTAGTGCGAGTATGTATTAAGGTGGATCGGAAAACACGAATTTTTAAATTTGAAAATGCCACAGCGCGGAAAAGTTGCATTTTAGCCTCCATATTAACCCTAATTTTTTTCAGATTTTTTGGAGGCCAATTTCTGCTGCCCCCAGAGGCCTAAAATTTCTCAAAGTCTCATAAGTGCCCAGAGCCGAATTTAACACAAATGAGGCCCTAGGCAACCGTCTCGTCTCAATGCGGCCCCCCAAACCTCCCTCCCTTAATACACTAAATAAAACATTTATCTTTTAGGAATTTTTCGCCCACCTTTAAGAAATCTGTAACGCTGTAGCATTTCGCCCCATACGAAAACCGACCTTTAGGTACCATGTGAGAGACCCGACCAATCACGAACTAGCTTTTCTTTTGTCAGAAAAGTCACCTCTCTCCTTTCAGGCTCTCTAACAACAAAACTATAAAAATGAACTCTGCGCTGGTGAAGTATTTCAATAGCCTAAGTTTAACGCCCCCTATCTGGCGTCCAATACACCCTAGGAGGGTGAAAAAATTATTTTTGGAATCGGTCATTAACCTATTTTCAAAATTTAGAAAAAAAAAATATTTTTCCGACTTGCAGTTTCCGGACTTTCTTCCGGCTAAAATCTCCATTGCGACCACTGTGCAACGTTGCTTTAGAAACCAATTTTTTTTTTTAATGTTTTGAAAACGAAAAAAAAAAAAAAAGTTAAAAAAAAAGAGCTGTCATGCAAAAAAGAACATAGTGAAACCCTAGTGTGCTCAAACGCAGGAGGTGTCACGTGATAAGCCTTGTGACGTCACCTGGTGAATTTAATGTTTACTCAGTAACTAGGATCCATTTTATTTTTTAAGAATCAAAAAAAAATTAAAAATTTTAATTAAAAGATTCATGTTTTTGAACGCTGACACCTAATTAATATTTGCACCATTTAATAAAGCCAATTTATTATTTATTATTTTCAATAACAGAGCTGCATGACTCTTGATTTTTTTTTTCAATTTTACACCAGGTGACGTCGTGCGCGAGATTGTCAAAAACGGGTAGGCCAATCGAGCACACTATGGTTTCACTATGAAAAAGAAGACCATAGACCATTCAGTCATCTTTTCACTTGATATTTAAGTGTACCTCAAAAAGCGGTAGTGGCAAAAATCAACACGTTCAAATCTACAGCGTAAGCTTTAAAAACGAATGAATAACAATGATCACATCTAACCACTGAGAAGTTCATCCTGATTATTGGAAATTAGTGTTGAGTTGTACTGTGTTTTTTTATACAGGATACACGTTGTTCGTGAAAAAAAAAAAAGAATTTATATCATGGTAAGAAACAATATAATTGCGACAATCGATGTTTTAGGCATAGAACCGAATATTTGAGTTTCGAGAAAGTAGAAAAATCGCTTTCGGGAGCTTAAAATAGTATGAAAAAGGTTTCGGCTGAAGTTAGTAAGGAAATCAATTTATATTTTGTTATGGTGTTATCAACTTCATTTTAAAAAAACTCACCACTGACTAAAATTCACAACTTTCACTCTCAACAAAATACAGACTAAAAGAAGTCGATTTTTTTTTAAAAAAAAATTAAAATACGTTTATACGTTTTGAGAGCTCCGACATGTATTTTTAGGCCAAAATAAGGTCTTGTGCATTAGGGTGATCAGAAAAATAAAAAGTGTTTCCGATTTTGTTCTTCACGAAAAAAATTGGTTCATTTTGGGGTAAAAAAGCAAGAAAAATTTTGAAACAATTTTTTTTCAACGATTTAAGGGTGGCGCAGAGCAGAAAAAGGGCCTAAACTACAATTTTTTTCTTAGCATTTAATGAAACGAAAATTTGGCGCATTTTTCCGTAATTGAATTTTACAAAAGTGGACTTTATAGGTATTTTTGACGACGTAGAAGACGAATTTCACCATCCCGATTTTCTCAGACCAATGCCTGAGTAGCTATTACCGCTTTTTTAGCGCTTAAACCTGATTTTTTGGCTTAATTTTAATTTATGTACAAATTTGGAGCCCCCGAAATTTTTTTTCCCTTTTAAAGTTGCTTATACTTATGAAAAAAGCCCGAGGAAAACGAATTTCAGTATCCCGATTTTCCCCGATCAACGCCTGAGTAGGGGTATAACTAAAAATTTGGTTTTTTGGGCTAAAAATTGATTTTTTTGCCAAAAAATGGCGCTAATTCCTTACCTGTTCGTTTTAGAAATCATGTTCAATGACATTTTTTACTCAGGATACTCCAATTAATAAGGATCTTTTGTGTTTCGAATTATTTCCGAAATTTTGTTACGGTCACAAAATTCTATTCATAATTTTTTTAAAGTTCCAATTTTTTTCAATCCGTAAAAAAATTTTGGAAATTGATTCGAAACACAAAAGATCCTTATTAATTGGAGTGTCCTGAGTAAAAAATGTCATTGAACATGATTTCTAAAACGAACAGGTAAGGAATTAGCGCCATTTTTTGGCAAAAAAATCAATTTTTAGCCCAAAAAACCAAATTTTTAGTTATACCCCTACTCAGGCGTTGATCGGGGAAAATCGGGATACTGAAATTCGTTTTCCTCGGGCTTTTTTTCATAAGTATAAGCAACTTTAAAAGGGAAAAAAAAATTTCGGGGGCTCCAAATTTGTACATAAATTAAAATTAAGCCCAAAAAATCAGGTTTAAGCGCTAAAAAAGCGGTAATAGCTACTCAGGCATTGGTCTGAGAAAATCGGGATGGTGAAATTCGTCTTCTACGTCGTCAAAAATACCTATAAAGTCCACTTTTGTAAAATTCAATTACGGAAAAATGCGCCAAATTTTCGTTTCATTAAATGCTAAGAAAAAAATTGTAGTTTAGGCCCTTTTTCTGCTCTGCGCCACCCCTAAATCGTTGAAAAAAAATTGTTTCAAAATTTTTCTTGCTTTTTTACCCCAAAACAAACCAATTTTTTTCCTGAAGAACAAAATCGGAAACACTTTTTATTTTTCTGATCACCCTATTGTGCATCCGTCGGCAACTTCTCAATTTAGTCAGCTGGTGAATTTCTAACACTTTTGAAATTTTTTTTTTCAAAACATTTTCGATGAAACAGGTTTTTTTCGACTACCACCTCATGGGGGATGCCTGATGCGCAAAATACATGCTTTTAACGATTTTAAAGGTCCAAAAGTGGGGGGAAAAAATGAAAATAATCGATATACTTGAAATAGTATAGAAAAGCAGTTTATTCTGAACGCATGAAAAGCGTCGATAAAAGTTTGTCGGATTCATCCCTGAGTTACTATTTTAATCAATCCTATTTTCAGTTCCAACTTCTTTTTAATTTTTTTTAGGATGAAGAAAGGGAGAGAAGAAGAGCAGTCTTTTATGAGGAATTTCCTGATGGGGGAATTAAATTCAGCTCCGATCAAATTTTAAAAGTTTCAACAGCTATTCTGGCAGAAAAAAGTCCGGTTTTCCAAAAGCTCTTCAAGAATTCTCCTCCGGATCGAGTCGTCCAGATCAGCGATTACGACTTTGAAACATTTAAATTTTTCATTGACTGCTTAATGGATTTTCAGGATTATTCAGTGACCGATACTTTGCTACTATTTCCAATAGCTTGGAAATATCAAACTAAAAAATTTATTAAGAAGTGTTTGGATATTTTGGAACCGACAGAATTAAACGAAAACGTTTGTGTAACACTTAACATAGCTCTGTGTTGCAATTGTGAAGAATTACAAGAAAGTGTAATGGATTTTTTGAAAGGGGACAGGTTAATTTACCGAATATTTCATGAAGAAAAGTTTTATTCTGTATTGGAACCTGAATCCGTGCGAGAACTGCTTGAGCATATTAAAATAGACTCATATATCATACAAATCGTTTTTAAATGGGGAAATTGTTATTTAAGCAAAAATAATAAACCTGTAGATCTCAAAAGTTTTTTTCTTGAAAATGGGATTATCCAACTTATTCCGGTATCTAGTTTTGAAACAAGTCAAGCTCTGTTCGATTTTAATGATTCCGAATTGGGGAAAGGTTTTTATTCAAACAATGTCGAAGAATATTTTAAGCATTATGGAAAAATGGTTGATACTAGAAAATGCGCATGGTTTGACATAAAAGTAGGGGAAACTCTTACCGAAAAAATAGCGGTGAAAGATTTTGCTCTTTTATCAGACTATAACATTTTCGTTCGTGTGTTCACAAATTCAGTGGTTTCTTATGAATATCCAGACACAAAACGTATGATTGATTATGAAATTCATCTGAAAATAGTTTATGTTAATGGGCCCGAAATAAAAGAGATGGTTCCCTTTCGTTCCCTAGAAGTAGGTCACAAGAGGTGTTCTTGGATAGTTTTCAACAGTAATAATTGCAGGTCAAATTTTGAATTTGTAATTAAAAGAACCTTTAATTATGACTGTAGAATATTAAAACGCGACCCTAAAAATTATGATGTAATTGAACCTAATCCTGAAAATTTATATTTCACTGATCGTGTTGAGCTGGAACTTCGTGAAAAATAAAATATTCTTACTCTCATTATAAATTCTTAAATTTCTCCGTAAAAAAACTTGTCACTTAATTCTTTTAAAAATAAAATAAAGTCGTCTTGCATGCATTCAGACCTGAGGTTTGAGTTTTAATTAATTCATTAATTTATTTAGATTCCTTAGTCATAATTTATTTACTACTAATTGTTATGTCCTACTAAACTAATCTTATTTAAATTAATTCCAAAAGATATTCGGAAAAATATTTTAGATCAAGTGATCGGCATTTTAAGGTGGCCACATCATGAAGAAAAAATTACGAACGGGCGCGGCGTTCTTTTTTTTTGGGGGGGGGGGGGCGGGGATTTTATTACCGAATTTCCCAATACATATATTTGCCCATTTTTGTTTTCATATATGTCTTTAATACCGTAAATGGCCGATATTTTAAAGGTATCAGTTCGTTTCAAGGTGTCTACTGATTCTTGAAACGAAAAAATTGGACTTTTACAGGACTTTATACCGGCCCATTTTTTTTAAAAATATAGGACCTAAAAGAAGCAGAGATTTCTTTAAGACCTCCTCTAGAGCAAGAGGATTTCTTACGTAGCTGCTATGATATTGTGTCATTTGTAGTCCTTAGTTAATTCTGATTTTGTCAAAATATGTAGAGCCTAAATTATTTTAATTGGCAAAATTTGTTTAAGAAAATTGTATGAAAGTATGAAAAGTTAACCCGTTCTGACCTCTTGTAGTAAAAATATAGGAAAATTATATAAATTTTTAGGAATTATAGGACAGTAAACCCTCTATAACATTTACAATATACATATGCATATGTACAAAATCTCTGCCACACTGCATTTTTTCTCTTCAAAATCAAAAAACGAAACCGTCCAAAAAAAATGCTTTGTTAAATTTTATTTCAATCCTTAAATCACAATCAGGTGTACAATAGGAAGGCAGATTCAAGGTGAAGAATACTTATGGGCTTTGTCGTCTTCTTATGATTATGCAAGGTTGTGGGGGGAAAAAAAGTGTTTGCGACTCGTCATTGTTGTTTTTTTGACCTTGTATTCATATTCACATTGTTTGAGCTCTTATACGAAACACCTATTTTTCATTCTGATAAGTGAGCATACTTCTTGTGAGTAATGCAAGCAACGTTGCTTTAGAAACCAATTTTTTTTTTTTTTTTAATGTTTTGAAAATGAAAAAAAAAAGTTAAAAAGAAGAGCTGTCATGCAAAAAAGAAGACCATTCAGTCATCTTTTTACTTTATATTTAAGTGTACCTCAAAAAGTGGGAAGCGATAACGTAGTGACAAGAATCAACACGTTCAAATCTACAGCGTAAGCTTTAAAAACGAATGAATAACAATGATCACATCTAACCACTGAGAAGTTCATGCTGATTATTGGAAATTAGTGTCAGTTGTACAGTGTTTTTTTATACAGGATACACGTTGTTCGTGAAAAAAAAAAATTTATATCATGGTAAGAAACAATATAATTGCGACAATCGATGTTTTAGCCACAGAACCGAATATTTGAGTTTCGAAAAAGTAGAAAAATCGCTTTCGGGAGCTTAAAAAAGTATGAAAAAGGTTCGGCTGAAGTTAGTAAGGAAACCAATTAATATTTTGTTATGGTGTTAACTTCATTTTAAAAAAACTCACCACCGACTAAAATTCACAACTTTTCATTCTCAACAAAATACAAACTAAAAAAAGTCGATTTTTTTTTTTTATATAAATTAAAATACGTTCATACGTTTTGACAGATCCGACATGTATTTTTACGCCAAAATAAGGTCTTGTGCATCCGTCGGCAACTTATCAATTTAGTCAGCTGGTGAATTTCTAACACTTGAAATTTTTTTTTTTTTTAAAAATTCCGGATGACAGATTTTTTCTAACTACCACCTCATGGGGGATGCCTGGATGCGCAAAATACATGCTTTTAACGGTTTTAAAGGTCCAAAAGTGGGGGAAAAAAATGAAAATAATCGATATACTTGAAATAGTATAGAAAAGCAGTTTATTCTGAAAGCATGAAAAGTGTCGAAAAAAGCTTGTCGGTTTCATCAAATCAATCCAATTTTCAGTTCCGACTTCTTTTTAATTGTTTTTTAGGATGAAGAACGAGAGAGAAGAAGAGCAGTCTTTTATGAGGAATTTCCTGATGGGAGGATTAAATTGAGCTCCGATCAAATTTTAAAAGTTCCAACAGCTATTCTGGCAGAAAAAAGTCCGGTTTTCCAGAAGATCTTCAAGGAATCTCTTCATGATCGTACCGTCGAGATCAGCGATTACGACTTTGGGACATTTAAATTTTTCATTGACTGCTTAATGGATTTTCAGGATTATTCAGTGACCGATACTTTGCTATTATTTCCAATAGCTTGGAAATATCAAACTAAAATATTTATTAACAAGTGTTTGGATATTTTGGAACCGAAAGAATTAAACGAAAACGTTTGTGTGACACTTAACATAGCTCTGTGTTGTGATTGTGAAGAATTACAAGAAAGTGTAATGGATTTTTTAAAAAGTCAAAAATTATTTTATAGAATATTTCACGAAGAAAAGTTTTACTCTGTATTGGAACCTGAATCCGTGCGAGAACTGCTTGAGCATATTGAAATAGATTCATATATCATACAAATCGTTTTTAAATGGGGAAATGGTTATTTAAGCAAAAACAATAACCCTGTAGATCTTAAAAATTTTTTTCTTGAAAATGAGATTATCGACCTTATCCCGGCATCTAGTTTTGAAACAATTCAAGCTCTGTTCGATTTTAATGATTCCGAAGTGGGGAAAGGTTTTTATTCAAACAATGTCGAAGAATATTTTAAGCGTTTTGGAAAAATGGTTGATACTAGAAAATGCGAGTGGTTTGACATAAAAGCAGAGGAAGCTCTTACCGAAAAAATACTGGTGAAGAAGTTTGCTCTTTTATCAGACTATGACATTTTCGTTCGTGTGTTCACAAATTCAGTGGTTTCTTATGAATATCCAGACACAAAACATATGATTGATTATGAAATTCATCTGAAAATAGTTGATGTTAATGGGCGCGAAATAAAAGAGGTCGTGCAAACCTTTCATTCACTCCTAGAACTAGGTCACAAGACATGGACGTCGTGTTCTTGGACAGTTGTCAACAGTAATAATTGCATGTCAAATTTTGAATTCGTAATTAAAAGAACCTTTAATTATGACTGTAGAATATTAAAACGCTCCCTAAAAATTATGATGTGATTGAACGTAATCCTGAAAATTTATATTTCACTGATCGTGTTGAGCTGAAACTTCGTAAAAAATAAAATATCCTTACTCTTATTATAAATTCTTAAATTTTTCCGTAAAAAAACTTTCTACTAATTTTTTTTAAAATAAAATAAAGTCGTCTTGCATGCATTCAGACCTGAGGTTTGAGTTTTAATTGATTCATTAATTTATTTATTTACATTCCTAGTCATAATTTATTTATTAATAATTGTTACGTCGTACTAACCTTTTATTTAAATTAAAAAGGATATTCGGAAAAATATTTTAGAGCAAGTAATCGGCATTTTAAGGTGGCCACATCCTGAAAAAAATTAAGGACGGCGCGGCGTTTTTTTTTTTTTTTTTTTTTGGGTGGGGGGGGGGGGGATTTTATTACCAAATTTCGCAATGCATACATTTGCCCATTTTTGTTTTCATATATATTTTTTAATACCGTAAAAGACCGATATTCTAAAGGTATTAGTTCGTTTCAGGTTGTCTACTGATTCATGGAAACGAAAATTATAGGATTTTTGCAGGACTTTATCGGTCGACTTTAAAAAAAATATAGGGCCCCTAAAACAAGCAGCTTTCTTCAAGACTTCCTCTAGAGCAAGAGGATTTCTCATGTACCTGCCATGTCATTGTGTCACTTGTAATCAAAAATTATAGTTAATTCTAGTTTTGTCAAAACATTTAAAGCGTAAATCATTGTATTTGGCAAAAATTTTGTAAGAAAAAAAAAATGAGAGTATGAAAAGTTACGCAACCCGTTCAGACCTAATTGTAGTAAAAATATATGAGGATTATAAAAATTTTTAGGAATTATAGGACAGTAAACCCTCTGTAACGTTTACATTACATATGCATATATACAAAATCTCTGTCACGCTGCATTTTTTCTCTTCAAAATCAAAAAACGAGACAGTGAAAAAACATGCTCTATTAAATTTTATTTCAATCCTTAAATCAAAATCAGGCGTACAATAGGAAGACGGATTTAAGGTGAAGAATACATATGGGCTTTGTCGTCTTCTTATGATAATGCAAGATTGTGGGAAAAAAAGTGTTTGCGACTCGTCATTGTTGTTTTTTTTATTGGTTTTTATATTCACGTTGTTTGAGCTCTTACACCAAACACCTATTTCTTATTCTTGTGGGTGAGCATACTTGTTGTGAGCAATGCAAGCAACGTTGGTTGTTTTAGAAACATTTTTTTTTATTTATGTTTCGAAAGTGAAAAAAAAAGTTAAAAAGAAGGGTTGCCCTGCAAAAAAGAAGACCATTCAGTCATCTTTACACAAGATATTTCAGTTTATTTCAAAAGTGCGAAGCGATAACATAGAGGGACAAGACACAACAGGTTGAAATTTAACCAGTGAGAAGTTTACGCTGATTATGAAATTAGTCTTCAGCTGTACAGTGTTTTTTTTACAGGATACCTGTTGTTAAAAAAAAGTTGTCGAAAAAAAATTTTATATCATGGTAAGAAACAATAGAATTCTGAAATCAATGTTTTACGGACGGAACCGATTATTTCAGTTTCAAAAAAGTAAAAAGCTTGCTTTCTCTGAGTGAGTTTCAAAAAAAACTCCCATCACCAGTGACTACCGACAAATATATAACGTTCACTCTGAACAAAATACAATAATAATAAAGACTAAAAAAGTTTTTTTTTTTTTTTAAATTTAAATACGTTTATACGTTTTGACAGCTCCGATATATATTTTTAGGCCAAAAATAAGGTCTTGCGCATCCGAAGGCACTTTGTCAATTTAATCAGATGGTGAATTTGTAATACTTTTGAAAATTTTTTTTTTGCAAAAATTCGGAATTTAACAAGTTTTTGGAACAATTACTACCTAATAAACGATGTTAGGCGTAATACATGCTTTTTAAAGGTTGAAAGGTCAAAAAATTGAAAAAAAAAAAAAATGAAAATAGTCTATATGCTTGAAATAATATAGAAAAAAATAGCTGACTCTAAAAGCATGAAAAGTTGGTCAGTTTCATCCCTGAATTTTCATTTTAATCAATCCAATTTTTAGTTCAAATTTTCTGCTACAATTTTTTTTATTAATTAATTTTTTTTTTTTTTTTTTTTTTTTTTTTTAAAGGGTGAAGAACAAGAAAGAAGGAAATCCGTTTTCTATGAGGAATGTGCAGATGGCGCTTTTAAGTTCCCCGCCGGCGAAATTTTAAAAGTTCAAACGGATATTTTGGCAGAAAAAAGTCCGGTTTTCCAAAAGCTCTTTAAGGATTCTTCTCCGGATCGTGTCTCCGAGATCAGCGATTATGATTTTACGACCTTTAAACTTTTTCTGGACTGTTTATTGGGTTTTCAAGATTATTCGGTAACTGATACTTTGCTATTATTTCAAATAGCTTGGAAATTTCAAACGAAAAAGTTTATTTCGGAGTGTTTGGAAATTCTGAAACCGGTTGAATTAAACGAAAACGTTTGTATAACACTTAACATAGCTCTGTGTTGCAATTGTCAAGAATTAAAAGAAAGTGTAATTAATTTTTTGAAAAGTGAAACATTAGGCCTAATTTATCGAATATTTCATGAAAAAAAGTTTTATATTGTATTGGAACCTGAATCCGTGCGCAAACTGCTTTCTTATATTCAAATGGATTCATACATCATACCAATCGTTTTTCATTGGGGAAAGAGTTATTTAAGGAAAAATAATAAGCCTGGAGATCTTAAAAGTTTTTTTCTTGAAAATGGGATTACGGAACTTATCCCTGTATATAGTTTTGAAACAAGTCAAGCTCTGTTTGACTTTAATGATTCCAAACTGGGGAAAGGTTTTTATAATTTAAATGATGTCCAAGATTATTTTAAGCATTTTGGAAAACGGGTTAATACTGGGGAATGCGCGTGGTTTGACATAAAGGCTGGCGAAACTATTACCGAAAAAATAGAGGTGAAAGATTTTGCTCTCTTATCACACTATGAAATTTCTGTTCGAGTGGGCACATATAAAGTGGTTTTTTATGAAGATTTACAAGGAAAAATGGTACCTGAATATGAATATCGTCTGAAAATAGTGGATGCTAATAAGCGAGAAATAAAAACGGACGTGCAACACTTTCATTCAAACCTACCCAACGTTTTTAACAGGGGGCAGTGTTGTATTTGGTTAGTCAATAACATTAATAATAACTGCATGACAAAATGTGAATTTGTACTTAAAAGAACTTTCAATTGCGACTGTAGAATATTAAAAACAACCCCTAAAGATTTTAACGTGATTGAACGTAATCCTGAAAATTTGTATTTCACTAGATCTGTCGCATTGCAACTTTGGAAAGAAATATTCTAACTGTTATTGTAAATTTCAAAATTTTCCCGTGAACAACTTGCCGCTAATTTTGTTAAAAATAAAATAAAATCATCCTGCATGCATTCATTGCATGCATGCATTGAGTTTTAATTAATGAATTATTAAGATTCCGTACTCATAATTTACTTATTACTAATTGTTAAATCCTACCAACCCTTATTCAAATTTTATTATAAAAATGCTTTTTAACTTCCTTGCAAAATTTATCAATCTCATCACCCCTCCCGTTACCGTTGGGTAGTCCACCGAGAAATTATCCGGGAACACCCCTTATCCTCCTTCCCCTCTCCCCCGGACATTACAATTAAAAAAAACCTTTGATTGATCGATTTTTAATGAATCATTTATTCAACTTACCAAAATGAAATCTCCACAACTCATTAGACGGCTGACCATTGCTCTCCCCTCCGAAAATCAACATGGAACTCGGAAGCTTACAAGCAGCATGAGAATGTAACGGCCCTGGATTGATTTGATTTTGATATTGCTCCATATTTTACTCACTGCGAACAAAAAAAAAGAAACAAGTTAAAAATCGATTATTTTCAATAAATAAGGCGGGATTATCGATAATCGGGAAAATCCAGAAACTTTTCTTCAATACTTTTTTGAGTCTCTTATCGGATTTTCAAGCTTTTTATATGAAGAAGAAAAAAAAAAGCGTTCAATCACGAAACTTTTTCAGCCTCGTTATTAACAAACTTGAATTAGCTTTTTTCTCCGGATTTTAAGGGGAAAAAATTCGAATGTTTAGCTTACGCTACTCTAAGTAAATTAATTCAGCAATGATTTTATCGGAATATTAGAGAGTCGTAAGCTAAACACATGATTTAATTTTTCTATTAAACACGGAATTAAAAGAGGTAAATTGAATTTTATGAAATCGAGGTCGAAATCTAGCGCCTTTGATTAATTAAACCTTTAAGGGTCCGAATTCTGAAAAATCGCAGGGAAATCTTTTTTCAAATTTTTATTTTTGAATAATTTTAAGCAAAATACTGTCCCCCGTCCTATAGGTAATCGCCCTGCACAGTAAAGCCTATATTGAGCACCTACCGTACTGAATTCAAAAGTAGGAGATTTTAGTGAGGAAATCCAAAATGGCGTCCAAAACCAAATTATTAATATATAAAATGGCGTCGCCATATTGGATTTTAATGGCTTCCCAAGAAAACGTGTGTTGTAAAATTGAGCTACTAAAAACTTAAAACTTTGTTATAAAATTTTATAACAAAAATTATTTTCATTTTTTTTCTAAGTTTTTTTATTTTCTTCTAACGCTTCCCGAATTTTTCTATTTCTGTTTTTCTTTATTTTTGAGCCTTTGTCAAATTAGAGATACAAGAAATAAACCGAAAATTCGGAAAAAGCTGAAAAATATTTTAAGTCAAAATAATTGGCAACTTAAGAACCATATTGTCGCTTTTAAAAATCAGTTGAAAAGTGATGTAGTGAATGAAGGCGGTTGGTAAGTCGACCACAAGGCTCGGGTTCGGCTCGGAAAATTTTTCAGTGAGGGCTTTATTTTATTTTAAATTTAAATCAGTGTTTCTTTAAAAATAATTTTCTTTTCAAATTAAATTTTAATTTTTTTAAAAATAATTATTTTCGGTCCGACGCCCTTACAGGGTTAATTTTAGCTTACCTGTGTCCCATCTCCAAAAATCTCCTCTCTCTTGCAAATCAGTCATTCCGCCATAAATCCACATTGCTTCATCGTGAAGGACAGCACTGTGTTTATGCCGAGCACTTGGTCGTGTAGATGAGTCCGAGGGACACGTGGGGGAAAATAAATGCCAAGACTCTGTTTCTGTAAAAAAAAAAAAATAAATAAATAAGTAAGTAAATAAAACAATTTTATTATTAAGATAAATTTGGGCTTAACTCCAAAAAAATAATATATTACGCCTAAATTTCACGCTAAAACATGTTGCAGTGTGAAAAGCATGTTGATACCAAACTACTTAATATGTTGAAGCGTAAAAACATGTTGCGCAAAACTGAAAAATGAAAATAAAAATTTGTAAATGATGCGCAACATGTTGACTACATGTTTCTAAAGCTGCAACATGTTTTAGCGCGAAATTCTGGCGTTAAATTAAATAAAACAGCCCGCAGGCAAAAGTTCACCGGGGATTTCTGCTTGGTTTTATACAGCAAAACGTAAACCTTAGGTCACACAAAAATAGGCCATATCTTAAGGAGGTTTTCCACTGTGCCAGACTTTGTAAAACCCATTCTTCTCCCCCTTAAAGTGCTCACGTAATACTGCAATGTAGCGCCTATACCGCATAAGCCACGACAGCGACTGCCTTTCGAAAAAAAAAAAAATTATTTCTGCTTCAAACGGTTTAATCCATTAAAAAAAAGAACTGGCAGAAAAAAAATTGCTAGTACCGGAACTGGCAGAAAAAAAAACTGCCAGTTTCGGAACTGGCAGGAAAAAAAATTCTAGTTCCGGAACTGGCAAGAAACAAATTGCCAGTTCTAGAACTAGCAATTTTTAATTTAGCGCTGCCAGTTCCGGAACTAACAACGTTAAAAAGTCAATTCCGGAACAAACAACGACACAACTGGCAAATAAATTTTACCCTTCAAGGCTTCCGTATATTCGACATGAAAATGCACCTAATAATTATACAATCGCCAACGAGTCAAAATTCCAGACAAATCGATAACAAAAAATATGAAAAAAAAAAAAAAAAAAACGATTCAGCGCTATCTGTGGGGTAATTTTCTTCCACCATGTTTTTCCTTCCGGCTTCCATTACAATCTCTTTAAAAAAATATTTTTCTTATGAGGGGAAAAAACCGCATATTCGTAATCGTAAACAAAAATTGCAAGATTTTTGAATGACACGATGGAAACTAGGCCATCTCCCCACATGAATATAAAATTTTATTTTATTGAATATTTCGTTCCTAATTGTAGTATTTCATAAGAATTTCGGGATGTGGAACTATTTAAAATAATTAGGCGCTTTACTATGCTGACATGTTTCGGTTTAATTTTTTAACCATCATCAGAGCTACAAGAATCATACAACATTAATAAGGATTAAAGAAAAAACATGTGACATTTTTTAAATTAAAAATTATAAATACCTCGCATAGAATTAAATTAATTAAAAACATAGAGAATTGCGGATGACTAGATTATTTAAAAACGGTGAGAAGCAAAATTTACAATTAAATAAATAATAACAAAACAAAAACATTTTATTAAAAAACGAATGAAAGAGGGAATATTATTATGTCGACATATTTAAAAATGGAGGAGAAAAGTCACGTGATTCGTGCCAACCTAAAAGCAGGGAAATTATTTAAATTTATTGAGAACATTTTTGTAAATGACACTGCCTTTTTTATAGTCTGTCTGTAAATTTAAAATTTGGTTTTCCTTGTTTGACGAAATATGGGCAAATTCGAGGAATAATCTTTTTTGGATGTTACTCTCCCTTTCCAGAATTCTGATATTGTTCCAATCAATAGTATGAGAATAAGTTTTTACATGATTAGATAAACCGGTTTTTGAAGAGCCTTGTTCGATATCTTTTTTGTGTTGGTTTATTCGAGTTTTTAAATTTTGTTTTGTTTGACCTATATATTTTTTATTACACTGACAGGATACTTCATAGACTACATTTGATTGGTCTAACATCGGAGTTCTGTCCTTCACGTTACCAAAAAATTTTTTATTGGTTTTGACATTATAAAAAGCAACTTTTTTGTCAGGGACGTCTAACAAATTTTTAACTAAAGGAGCCAGTTTTGAATGGAAAGGAACTCTAATAAAGTTATTGTTAGAGGTCGTATTGGAATCTTTTGATTCATTAATTTGATCAGTATGGTTGTGAAAAATACGATTTACCATCGATCGTGGGTAGTTATTAGAAAACAACTTTTCCTTAAGCATTTTGGTGTTCTTTTCTTTATATGGCTCCGAACTGAGTTTTTCTACTTTATTCTTTAACTGTTTAACAATTGATATCTTTTGATGAAGGGGATGGTGAGATTTAAAATTTAATAATCGATTGCTACTAATAGGTTTGCTATATAAGTCAATTAAGATCTTATCATCGTCCCTGACAAGCAAAAGATCAAGGAATGGGAGACAGCAGTCAACTTCAACTTCATGGGTGAATTTTATTTTTTCATCAAGCGAATTTAAGATGTTCAGACAAAAGTCGATTTTATCTTCCGGGAGGGCCGAGGAACTATCATCCACGTATAGTTTCAAAAACGGTATATGAAAATCTAACTTGGCTTCAAAGTCTTCAAGCAGCTTATTCATAACCAACTCCGAAAAAATGGGGGAGGACGGAGCTCCCATGGCACACCCGTCTAACTGTTTGTAAACTTGGCCATTATGTTGAAAGAAATTATTATTAAATAAAAATTCTACGATTTTTAAGAATTCATCTTTTGGGATGGTTGTGTGTTGACTGATGTCATTCCATCTTTCAACAATAATTTTACATACAGCGCTCTTTGTAACGTTTGTCCTCCATTTTTAAATATGTCGACATAATAATATTCCCTCTTTCATTCGTTTTTTAATAAAATGTTTTTGTTTTGTTATTATTTATTTAATTGTAAATTTTGCTTCTCACCGTTTTTAAATAATCTAGTCATCCGCAATTCTCTATGTTTTTAATTAATTTAATTCTATGCGAGGTATTTATAATTTTTAATTTAAAAAATGTCACATGTTTTTTCTTTAATCCTTATTAATGTTGTATGATTCTTGTAGCTCTGATGATGGTTAAAAAATTAAACCGAAACATGTCAGCATAGTAAAGCGGCGCCTAATTATTTTAAATAGTTCCACATCCCGAAATTCTTATGATAAAATTTTATTTTTAAAAATTTTCTATATAAAAAACTTTTTACTTCAAAGGGTCGTTTTAAATGCTTTGACGGCTCCGGAAAAAAAAAAAAAAAAAAAAAATTCTCGTAAAATTGTTACGTCGACTTTCCGTTATTCATCTTTTTTTTTCTTCTTGATTTAAAAAATTTCTGAATCTTTTGTTTTGTTATTTAGGGAAAAACAAAAAACCTTTTTTTTTTCCGTGGGTAAATGTAGTTAAAAATGTTTGCTCATACTATCATGTTGTGATGTGGGGAAACTGTTTGACATTCAAAGTAAATTATATCCCCTTTTAGGAATTTTCTGTGGTTATTCAACAGTCCATTTTTCTTTACCTTGAGCGTTAGTAGCTGGTAAACGACTGATCGTTAACCGTTATCACTTCCGTTGATTTGATTTCCTCACGAACTTCCTTTTGCCACGGCTCCCATTTAGTTTAATAGTTTTCGAATCTCTTCATTTCCCTCCCGTCTATCCCCCCCGCCCAATTTTCGTCTGTCCGATTTTTTTTTCCCGAATGCTCCGCGGATAGTGAAAAAGAGGAAAAAAATTGGTGAGTGAAAATTTCCGGGGTACGGAAATTTTTTTTTTTTAAGTTCCGGAACTAGCAATTTTTTTTCCTGCCAGTTCCGAAACTAGCAATTTTATTCTCCAGTTCTGGAACTAGAAATTATTTTCTGCCAGTTCCGGAACTAACAATTTTTTTTTTCTGCCAGTTCCGGAGATGCTCGGTTCCGTTTAAAAAATGGAACTGCTCAGTTCCGGAACTGGCAGGAAAACAAATGGCTAGTTCTGGAACTGGCAGGAAAACAAATTGCTAGTTCTGGAACTGGCATAAGAACTGCCAGTTCTAGAACTAGCCATTTTTAATTCAGCGCTGTCAGTTCCAGCACAAACACTGTCATTTCCGGAACTAACACCGTTAAAATTTTTAGTTCCGGAACAAACAAACGCCAATTCTGGGACAAACTCGACACAATTGGCAAATAGTTTTGACCCTTCAGGGCTTCCGTACGAATATGTCAGCCAACATTTTAGCTAAAATGTTCTAGACAAATAAGCTAATGGAAATAACGACATCATTGATGAAAAAAAAATTTCTTCGGGTACATGAGCCGAGTGGGAATCGAACCCACGTCTTCCCCTTGCCGGGCGAGTGCTCTTACTAAGCGCACTCAGCGAATCTTCTCTCAATGAAGGACTTTAAATTGCAACACGAATCACAAAGCACGGGTGGTAGAGAACCCGCCCGGCAAGCGCAAGACGTGGGTTCGATTCCCACTCAGCTCATGTATCGGATGAAAAATATTTTTTCTCAATGACATCGTTATTTCCATAAATTAAAAAATAGAAAACCTCCTCCAGTCCTTAAAATTACGAGGTAACATTTGAAAATCCAAGCACAAGTTGAAAAGTTCAACTCCTAAAAAATTTTTAACCGGAGCTAAATTTCGACAAGGCAAACGAAAAAAAAAATCAGAGGATAAAATTCTAAGGAATCCTCCTACTGCCCATTTTAGACAAGTCGGTAATCGAGCTGAATTATTTCATCCAACTGAAAGCTTGCACGTCATTCAAGACGTAAGAATGGTTTATCGGCCGAAACCATTTCGACATGCAACCTCCCAACCTAATGACATATTTATTTTTATTGCCTTCCCTTAATTTAAAATGTTACCTTAACAAACTATGTTTACCCCCATTAAAAATACAAACCGAAATGGAAAGCCCATAATTCATTGGAAGATCCTCGTAAGTCTTGATAACCTCCATAGAGAAGCATGGAACTTTGTGCACTAAAGCTGAGTGACCTCTCCGGCCTTTTGGGACAGAGACACCTTTTGACCGCGGATTTTCCTCCACGTGTTATTCTGAAAAAAAAAAAAAAAAAAAAAAAAAAAAAAACTTTTTTAAAAAATTGCTCTAAAATAAAATAAAAAATTACTTCAAATACAAATTCATACTCGGAGGTCAAGTGACGTAATAAATAAAAATGAAGTAAAGTGAACAGACGGAAAAGAAAAAAAAACTAAGATTCTTTGACAAATCCCCTGCTGAGGAAAAAGAAGAGAAAAAAAAAAAAAAAAAAAAAAAAAAAAAAAAGAAATTGAACGAACGCCTTTTGATGAATTAATGTTCGGACTTTCTTTCTTGTTGTTTCCCTGTCGGTTCTTCGTTTCCATCTCTTTTTTTTCTTTTATTTTTTTAAAAAAATAGGATTCGAATGATTCCTTCCAAGGAATAATCCCGGTAATGCGCTTTCTTCCCCTAACAAAAAAAAAAAAAAAAAAAAAAAATTACTGCTATCCGGAGGAAAAGGGCGTAACCTCATATGTAATTTTTTTTTTTTTTTTACACCAACAAACTTATAATTACATAAAATATACTTTCCGGAAAAGAGAAAAAAAAAAATTCTAAACGACGCCATTAACATCCCATCGCAGCATGGAGACGAGGAGAAAAAAAAAAAAAACGATGCTAAAGCTTCAATAAAACCGGCCGCTTTCTGGTTTTATATCAATTACGGAAGCATTTCCAACGCTTTTTTTTTTCCTACGTCTTCATCCCTTTTTTTTCTTATTTTTTTCCTTTTCTTTTTTTATTCTCAATTTTCTTTTTACACCGCGCGCATTTTAGACATGTTGAAATATTACCCTTAGGGGGATGTGCGCCAAATTGAATCGCATTTTCCCAACTTCACACGATTGTTCAGACTTTTTTTTTTTTTCTCCCCTCCCTTAAAAAAAAAATCTTCCCCGGTAAAACTATATATACGTCATGTAAAATCGCTTAAAAAAGAAACTATGGTCTGGAGGGCTTTTTCCCTTTGGTTAGGGAAAGTCGAAATTAGCGTGTCGCATTTTCCGGTTTTTTTTTTTTTAGTTTTCCGAAGTTTTCCGAATTTGCAGGAAACAAAAACAGAAACTCGTTTCCGTCTCTTATCGGCGTGTAAATAGCTCCATTTTTTTTTTTTTTTACGCCTAAAAAGGAAAACACGGAAGGGATTAATGACAGAAAAGGGCCGGGAAATTTATTTATATATACCGTATTTTTTCTCTAAAAAATGGATCTTTTTTATAATCTGACAGGAGCTTAACAACAGGATATTATGTGCATCATCATAATGAGCTATATTTTATACTGTTTGATTATTTTAAATTCCACCCTTTCCTCCCCCTCTCCCTCCCTCCCTCCTCCCGACTCTAAGTCTTCATCCCCATAATTTTAAAAGTTATTTGACGTAGAAAATTCAGGGAAGCAGATATTTTCAATTTGAATAGTTTCAAAATGGAACAATAGTTTTCATTTTAAATGCACTTCTCTCCTTGAGACACGAAACTCCTCATGGGATTTGCATTGCAAAATTTCACAAAATTAATTAAATCTTAAGAAAATAACAAACATTTTAAAGTCTGACGTCATTCAAAAATATATACAATTTATCTTAGGCCCAAGAAAATGTGAGGTATAAGTCCGGCCAATACGTTATAAAAACTTATAACAAGATAATAAAACTTCTAATGTATCATTTATAACACGTTATAAAAACTTATAACAGCATTAAAAGTTTTATTATCCTGTTATAAGTTTTTATAACGTATTGGCCGTAATTATAACTCGCTTTTTTTAGAGGAGGCCAATCAAGTTTGTATGTCAGCACAATTTTGGCCCCATTTTCTACCCTCGCTTACCTCAGCCCTGTCAGCAAATGTCCCCCATTTGAATAGCCCTTTCCCCCTCTGCTCAACGAGCTTCCCTAAAACTGACCTAACACCCTGTTCATTCCCGTACGAAAAGAGAGACATAAATTATATAAAAATTATTTAAGTATAAATTACACAAAAAACTTAAGACAGACATAAAAAATGCATAAATTATGCATAAAAAACTGAACTTTTTCACCGAAATTTTTTTTTTTTATCTAAAATGAATCGTAAATAATTATGCATAAAAAATGGAAAGAAATTGAATAAGCATATTTCCAAATTTTTCCTGCTTTATGATATAAAAAATTACATGCATTTACGCAAAAATTATGCATATCCGAATTCTCGTACTTAAAAAAAAACTATGCAGCTAATTATAATTATAATAAATAAAAGTTTCAATAACTATGCATAAATTATGATTAAATATGCAAAATTTATGAATTTACAATTATGCATTAGAGGCTATGCATAAATGCTGCTTAAAAGATTATGCATATATTTTTATTAAGCATAGTATGCATATTTTTTAGCAAAAGCATAATATGCATATAATGTGCGTATATTATAGCAAAAGTATAATATGCATATATTCCAGCAAAGCGTAATATATATATCTATATATATTAGAGAAAAGCTTATTGGGCATATATTATAGCAACAGCATAATATCCATGTATTATAGCAAAAGCATAATATGCATATGTTACAGCAGCAGCATAATATGCATATAATGTAGTGAAATCATAATATGCATATGCTATATAGCAACAGCATAATATCCATATGTTATAGCAGCAGCATAATATGCATATATTGTAGTGAAATCATAATGTGCATATGCTATAGCAGCAGCATAATATTCATGTATTGTAGTGAAATCATAATATGCATATGATACAGCAGCAGCAGCAGCAGCAGCATAATATGCACAGCAAATATTATGATTTGCAGCAAAATCATAATATGCATATGTTATAGCAACAGCATAATATGCATATATTATATCAGAAGCAATAGCAGCAGCATAATAAGCACAGATCGTAGTGAAATCATAATATGCATATGCTATAGCAGCAGCATAATATGCATATGTTATAGCAGCAGCATAATAAGCACAGAATGTAGTTAAATCATAATATGCATATGCTGCTATAGCAAGAGCATAATATGCATATGCTATAGCAGCAGTATAATATTCATATATGGTAGTGAAATCATAATATGCATATGCTATAGCAGCAGCATAATATGCATATATTGCAGCAAAATCATAATATACATATTTTATAGCTACAGCATAATATGCATATATTATATCAGAAGCATAATATTCATATATTCTAGTGAAATCATAATATGCATACGCTATAACAACAGCATAATATGCCTATATTATCGCAAAAGCATAATACGCATATATTATAGCAAAAGCATAATATGTTATATTATAGCAACAGCCTAATATGCATAAATTGTGCACATGTGATTTATGCATATATTATGCTTAAACAACCATGCATAAATTATGATTAAATAAATATGCATAAATTATACTTATATAACTACTTATAAATAAGGGGAAAAGTTGAATAAGGATAATATTTGCAAATCCTCGGGGTTTTGTAAAAATTACGCATATTCAAATTTTCGTGCTTTAAAAAAATGCATAAACATCCAAATTTTTGTACAAATAATGCAAAAATCATACATTTTTTATATGTAAATTTTCTGCATTCTTTTTGCAAAAATTTCTGCATCATTTTTTCCTACGGGATTTCAATCGCTTAAAAAAATTTTGGAGTGCAAGCCCCCGCTACAATAAAATCAATAAAAATTATTACAATCTTATTTAAAAAAAAAGCTCAAACAAGATTTCGTTATTAAAACTTTCTTTCAATTTCAGCGAAATGAAAAAGGAAAACTTTTCTTTAGGTCAAACCGTCATAAAAAGGAAAAAAGAGATTAAAATATTATAGAAAAATGAGATCGGTGAACCGATCAAAGTGCTTTATCGACGAATTATGAAATGTATATTATAAATAATATACATAACGGTTAGATTTTTGATCAGAGGTCCACCAAAGCCACTGTACGGGCATACGGAATCTGAATTTTGGAAAAATAATTTTAAATTCGGAATCCTCTACCCGAAAATATTCTCAAAAATACGGTTAGATTTTTGATCAGAGATCCACCAAAGCCGCATTACGGGCATAAGGGATTCGAATTTCGGAAAAATTATTTCAGATTCGGAATCCTCTACCCCGAAAATATTCTCAAAAATTCGGTTAGATTTTTGATCAGAGGTTCACCAAAGCCGCAATACTGGCATAAGGGATTCGAATTTCGGAAAAATTATTTCAGATTCGGAATCCTCTACCCCGAAAATATCCTCAAAAATTCGGTTAGATTTTTGATCAGAGGTTCACCAAAGCCGCAATACTGGCATAAGGGATTCGAATTTCGGAAAAATTATTTCAGATTCGGAATCCTCTACCCCGAAAATATTCTCAAAAATTCGGTTAGATTTTTGATCAGAGGTCCACCAAAGCCGCAATACGGGCATAAGGAATTCGAATTTCGGAAAAATTATTTCAGATTCGGAATCCTCTACCACGAAAATATTCTCAAAAATACGGTTAGATTTTTGATCAGAGGTCCACCAAAGCCGCAGTACGGGCATAAGGGATTCGAATTTCGGAAAAATTATTTCAGATTCGGAATCCTCTACCCCGAAAATATTCTCAAAAATTCGGTTAGATTTTTGATCAGAGGTTCACCAAAGCCGCAATACTGGCATAAGGGATTCGAATTTCGGAAAAATTATTCAGATTCGGAATCCTCTACCCCGAAAATATTCTCAAAAATGCGGTTAGATTTTTGATCAGAGGTCCACCAAAGCCGCAATACTGGCATAAGGATTCGAATTTTGGAAAAATTATTTCAGATTCGGAATCCTCTACCCCGAAAATATTTTCAAAAATACGATTAGTTTTTTGTTAGCTCCCACGAGAAACCCGCCAATCAGCATCCAAATCGCTTTGTTGACGTAATCGATGACGTCATATCGTGACGTTTCAAAAGTCGACATATCGGTTTTTAGGCCTATACCCATACTTTTAGCCCTGCTCACCGTTTCTGAACCACTCAACAGAATTTAACCAAATTTCAATGGTAGCGTATCTGGATGAATATCTACTGCAGTACGAAAATAGGACTCAATTGGTAGCTGCGTTCGCGATTTATAGTCAAAAAAGATCTTGAAATTGTTGAAAATTTAACATTTTCACTCACTGCTTCCGAATCCCTGGATCGATTTAACTCAAAAACTAATCAGCACCTACATTTCATTAGAAGTTGCTACTCACCAAAAATCATCGAAATCCGTTCTTTCGTTTTTCTGTTTTTCCTCCGACAGACACTTTTTTTTCCACATATATTCATATATTCATACACACATACACACATACACACATACACACACACGGCCACCATCCAAATTTTGCTTTTTTCGGCATCAGGGGACTTCAAAACGTGTAAAAATATCAAAAACTAAAAATCTGAAATTTGTGCTAAAAACAATGCTTTATTCTCCCTGCGGTCGATAAAGCAAAAAAAAAAGTGAACGAATCCTTGAATAAATATCCTCTTGAAAAAATGAAATTTTCAAGCTCAGGAAGTTTGCTTTTCAAAAGGAAAATCTTCAAGATAAAATTTTTGTCAAAATAAACTTTTTTTCCATCTTACAAAGAAAATTATGTAAAAAATAAGCTTAAACCAAAAATGCCAAATAATTTTCTTTTCCAACATGTTTCAAAGCAGGCATAACATGCTAATTATGCTTTCTTGATTATTTTCTTAAATTTATTTTTTTATTGTTATTAAATCGGCAGTAATAATACTGCCCAAAATGCTTTAAACTTGCAGAACTTAATTTTTTTTTACTGGCCAAAAATTTCAAAAAAAAATACTGCTTTGTTAAATACAAGCCATTCGGTATACCTACTAAATTTTGATAAAATAAAAGTAATCCTGCCTCTGTTACACCAAACATTACTTAGAAAAGGTGTTAAAATCAGTTTCAAAAGTGACAAAATTGTCGCAAACCCCTAATCGCTCCAAGCACTAAACACTTCATTCTCCGCCATTGTGCGATCGATAAAAGTTAAGCCAAAGTCTCTCAAATATCGAAAATGTCTCTCTCTCTCTCTCTCCCTCGATTAAATTTTCCTTGAAAATCGCAACTCCAAAATACCGGACCATTCACTTTCGAATTTTCACGCACCTCATATAAAAGGCATTAATCGCTTGAAAAGAAGAGAATTCGACACCGGGGTAATTAAATTCGAAAGTAATAATTATCCCTCCCGGGTTTTTAATTAATTACCTTAACGTTATACACCCAGAGGGGGGTCTCGGTTGCGGAAGAAAAACCGACTTCTCCTCCGAATACGTAAATGCAGTCTTTATATGCGACGGCAGTGTGTTCCTGTAGGCATGGCGGCCTGTCCCCTGTAGGTTCCAACTGTTCCCATTTCCCCTCGACTGAAAATATAAAAAGAAAAAAAAGAACAATTAATAAATCGTAGTGGATACGTTTTGGATTTTTAAAGCCCACAGCCAGTTCGAGAGGCTAGAAAGGAGAGGGGGCGGGCGTATCAAGTTGTTGCAAGTTTCGACTTGTCTCAGATATACGGGCAACGGGCGGATGAGAAAAAGTTTTTAAAAATATTTCTGGTTCGAAAAGTTTTTATTTTGTTTTGCGGATTCCATTCGTTATTTATTAAGAGCAAGTTGAAACTTGTATTAAAAATACAAGATAAGCGGGAGGATGATATTTACACAGATACCTATAATTTTTAATCACATGCCCGTAAAAAGCTCAGGTATTCACTAAAGCGTCCTCTTAAAAATTTGAAAAAAAAAATAAAGGATGTGGATACGGGTTACTAATGAAATTTCCGTTCCCGACCATTTTTCCTAATCCGTTTTTCTTAAAAAAAAAAAGAATAAAAATAAAAATAAACAAATAAATAAATCCCTAATCCATTTTTATTAAAAAAAAAAAAAATCCCTATTAGGATTATCCGGATTAGGAATTAATTTTTTTAGGAGAAATCCATTTTTCCTAAAATAAGAAAAATTTTAGAAACCAACATTATCAGGAAATATAGATTAGGAAACTCTTTTCCAGGAAAAATGGATTACAAATTCATTTTTTAAGGAAAAACGGATTAGGGATTTATTTTTTCACGAGAAATGGATTAGGAATTTACTTTTTCAGGAAAAATTGTTTAGGAATTAAATTTTTCAGGAAAAAATCCATTTTTCCTAAAATAGGAAAAATTTCAGAAACCAACTTTTTTTAGGAAAAATGGACTACAAATTTATTTTTTCAGGAAAAACGGATTAGGGATTTATTTTTTTTAGGAAAAATGGATTAGGAAATTTTTTCTACGAAATATGGATCACAAATATTTTTTTTAGGAAAAACGGATTAGGGATTTTTTTTCAGGAAAAATCCGTTTTTCCTAAAATAGGAAAAATTTCAGAAACCAACTTTGTTTTAGGAAAAATGGACTACAAATTTATTTTTTAGGAAAAATGGATCAGGAAATTTTTTCTAGGAAATATGGATCACAAATATTTTTTTTAGGAAAAACGGATTAGGGATTTATTTTTCAGGAAAAATGATTAGGAATTAATTTTTTCAGGAAAAATCCATTTTTCCTAAAATAGGAAATATTTCAGAAACCAGCTTTTTTAGAAAAAATGGACCACAAATTTATTTTTTGGGAAAAATGGATCAGGAAAGTTTTTCTAGGAAATATGGATCACAAATATTTTTTTAGGAAAAACGGATTAGGGATTTATTTTTCAGGAAAAATTCATTTTTCCTAAAATAGGAAGAATTTCAGAAACCAACATTTTAGGAAAAATATTTCAGAAACCAGCTTTTTTAGAAAAAATGGACTACAAATTTATTTTGGATTACAATGGATTACAAACTTATTTTTTTTAGGAAAAACGGATTACGGATTTATTTTTTCAGAAAAAATCCTTTTTTCCTAAAATAGGAAAAATTTCAGAAACCAAATTTTTAGGAAAAATGTATTTCCGAAAATAGGAAAAATGTATTCTTCCTAAAATAGGAAAAATTATAGGAATGAACGTTTTTAGGAAAAATGTATTAGGAATTTCATTTTCAGAAAAAATTCATTTTTCCTAAAATAAGAAAAATTTTAGAAATTAAAATTGTTAGGAAAAGTGGATTATAAATTTTTTTTTTCTTTTTTTTTAGGAAAAATAGATTAGGAAATTGGTTTTTTAGGAAAAATGGATTAGGGATTTATTTTTTCAAGAAAAATGGATGGATTAGTTTTTTTTTTTTTTTTAGGAAAAATGATAGGGAATCTGAATTCTTTGGAGCAGCAAGCAAAATCTTTTCTTTGGAGCAACAAGTTGAAACTTGTTAGTATCACAAAAATACAAGTGTTTTGTGTGCTTCATGTGGATTAAGTCGAATTTAGCATAAAATTTCTTTCGGTGGTGTCACCAAAGCTTCCAATTACATAATGAAATAAATTTACAGGGGGGCTCAAATCTCCTTCAAGAGGGAAAGATGTTACAAAAAAAAAAAAAAAAGAAAAAAAAATTAATAGGAAGCGCATAAGGAATTTCTTATTTCTTTTTTAAATTCGTTATAAAGATTTGAATCACGAATCGGAATAAAATATTTAGAATTCGTTTGCTCCATTTTTAAAACACTAACGACATACGTGATCTGTATAAAGTTGATTGTCTGATAAATGGAAAGGCAATTTTATTTTACTTTTCCAAAAAAAAAAAAAAAAAAAAAAAAAAAAAAAAAAAAAAAAAAAAAAAAAAAGGCTACTTGAATTAATTTTCTCTAATTTCTTTAATTCGTTTTAATAAGAAAAAAAATAAAATAAAATAAAATAATCGATGAAACGACTTTTCGTGGACTTTCATTTACAAAAAAAAAAAAAAAAAAAAGACGCGCATGCTTTAATCTCCTTTTCCTATTTCTTTGTTTCCTTTTCTTTTGACTTTTGACGTTTTTTTATTCTATTTTTCAAAATGATGAATGAAGACTACAAAAAAACGAAAAGGAAATCACCTGAGCTTTGTCATGTGAAAATAAAGTGAAAGTGAAAAAAAAAAAAAAAAATTCGGTGACTGATCATGCGCATCTTTAATTATAATCCGAATGAACGATTTCGAAAATCAATTTGTCAAAGGAAACTGGGAAAACGATAAACGAAAAAATAAAAAAATAAGGAGGGTATAAAAGCTTTGAGTCTACAGTTACAATGTGGTTGTCAGCGGGGGATGCATGAGAGGGAGATCCCTTTAAAAAAGGAAAAAAAAAAAAATTTTCGTCACTCGCGTTTTTTTTTTACTTTTCTTGAGAAAACGACCTTACATGGTTTCCGTGGAAATCGAAATCCATCATTCTTTATCAGTTTCGATATTCAAGAAATAGGCGAACTCTCTTTGATGTAACGATCTTTTTTTAAAAAAAAAAAAATGTCGAGGCCTGAGGGTGGTTTAAGAACCCTTTTTTTCCGAGGCATTGGCTAAACATGGAAAGCTCATTTTCCTTATCCTCCCAGGAGGCTTTACTTCTGCATCAGATGCGGAAATGTTGGTGAATGGGAATTATATCCCTGCACTTGATTTTTTTACCCCCTTCCCCCTTTTATATTCATGCGACTATGCGTCCTTGCACAGTCGGGATAATAAAAGGGGAATTCCCATCCAGAGACAGGGGAAATTTTTTTGTTGTTTAATTTTGCCCGGAAGAAAAATTCAAACATAAATTATATTTAAGAGATGAATCATCCACAACTTAATTAACGTCGATGAGTTTCGGAATAATTTTAGTAAAATAAAATTATGTAAACATTTTTTGACGAGGTCTCGAGGAGTTTTAACATTTTTTAAGTATTTCAAAATTGTCATGAAGGAGACATGTTTTTGAGCTCGGTGGGTTGCTTAGAGGAAATTTTTTTTCAAAGTTGGAAGAGGAAGCTTTAACTGAATATCGGAAGAAACGGACGTTTTGTTAAATACTCGATTTACGGGGGAAAAATTCAAACTTTAGGTACCAAACGAATTCCTTTGACTACTTCCTGAAAATTGGTACAAGTTTTAACTTGTTTGGTTTTGGTACAAGTTTTAACTTGTTCCATGTAAACTTGTTTGGTGCAAGCTTCAACAAGTTTTAAATAAACATGTTCGGTGGTACAAGTCTCAACCTGTTATAAGTAAACTTGTTCGATGGTACAAGTTTCAACTTGTTAAAATTAAACTTCTTTGGTGGTATAAGTTTCAACATGTTCCAAGTAAACATGTTCTGTGGTACAAGTCTCAACCTGTTATAAGTTAATTTGTTCGGTGGTACAAGTTTCAACTTATTCCAATTAAACTTCTTTGGTGGTACAAGTTTAAACATATTCCAAGTAAACTTCTTTGGTGGTACAAGTTTCAACATGTTCCAAGTAAACATGTTCTGTGGTACAAGTTTCAACTTGTTCCAAGTCATCTTGCTTGGCGGTACAATTTTCAACATGTTCCAAGTAATCTAGTTTGGTGGTAGAAGTTCGAACATGTTCCAAGTGAACATGTTCGGTGGTACAAATCTCAACCTGTTACAAGTAAATTTGTTCGGTGGTACAAGTTTCAACTTGTTCCAAGTCATCTAGTTAGGTGGCACAAGCTTTAACATGTTCCAAGTAAACATGTGCTGTGGTACAAGTTTCAACTTGCTCCAAAACAACTTGTTTGGTGGTACAAGTTTCAACAGGTTCCAAGTAAACATGTTCTGTGGTACAAGTCTCAACCTGTTATAAGTTAATTTGTTCGGTGGTACAAGTTTCAACTTATTCCAATTAAACTTCTTTGGTGGTACAAGTTTAAACATATTCCAAGTAAACGTCTTTGGTGGTACAAGTTTCAACATGTTCCAAGTAAACATGTTCTGTGGTACAAGTTTCAATTTGTTCCAAGTCATCTTGCTTGGCGATACAATTTTCAACATGTTCCAAGTAATCTAGTTTGGTGGTACAAGTTCGAACATGTTCCAAGTGAACATGTTCGGTGGTACAAATCTTAACCTGTTATAAGTAAATTTGTTCTGTGGTACAAGTTTCAACTTATTCCAATTAAACTTCTTTGGTGGTACAAGTTTCAACATGTTCCAAGTGAACATGATCTGTGGTACAAATTCCAACTTGCTCCAAAACAACTTGTTTGGTGGTACCGTATTCAACATGTTCCAAGTAATCTAGTTTAATGGTTCGAGTTTCAACTGGTTCCAAGTAAATTTGTTTCAATTTACTATTTATTCCAAATACGAATCTGGAAAACAAAATCAAAGCTTTTCGACCTCAAACTTAAAAAAAAAATTATTTCCCGGCTGCACTTATTACACTTTAGACAAGCTGAAACATGCACTAAAAACTACAGAATACACCAAAGGACTTTGTTGGATATCAAAAATTTGGATTTTTGCATCGTAAGTCTAGTATTCGACAAAAGAGCCATTCCTTCAGGTATTCACTGAAGCCTTCTCAGAAACTCATCGTTCAACCGTCGTACTTCTATCCGAAATATAGACCTTCGCCCCTCTTTCGCCCCTACCCGATATTAAATATGGATACCAGATGTACAATGAAACTCCGGGGAAGACATTCTGCAAAAAGGTAGCCCTATTCCCTTCTCTACCCCATATGAAATGCAATTTGGAAATTTTATTACTCCAAGGAGTACTCACGACCAGCATAAATTATTAAGGTTTTCCTTAAAGAGGTGGAAATCGATTTCACAAACTGCGATTTTATAAATAGGTTATGAATAAACCGATAAAAAACTTTGTTTGAATTTTATAATTTTCATCCCACACCTTGAAGGCAAAAAAATTGAACCCTTATCATTCCATTTATCAAGAACACCCACAGGAACATCCCACGGATTCTTCTTTATTTCTAATCATCTTAAAGACGTAGTTAATTATTTTTCAAAGTAAACTTATTCCATCGGTTCCTTGTAACATAAAAATAAATCAACTATTAATTCAGGAGTAAGGGGCCGCAAGAGAAAGCGCGTTATAAAATTTTATAACTGGTATAACGTTTTGGCAGATTATAAAATTTTATAACTATTTATAAATTTTAATGGTTAAAATTTTTAACTGAGCAATGTATTAATTTTATGCTTGAATTGCACTATATTTAGCATATGGGGATTTTATAGGCACTTTTTTAAACATTTTTCATGAGCAAAAAAAGGAAAAAAAAAATTACATTTTTTGGAATAGAACCCGAGCCTGGTGGTCGATTTACCAGCCGCCATTATCCACTACACCACTTTTCAACTGATTTTTAAAAGCGGCAATCTGGTTCTCAAGTTGCCAATTATTTTGACTTATCATATTTTGCAGATTTTTCCGAATTTTTGGCTTATTTCGTAAACTCTGTATTTTTTATTTGACAAAGGCTTAAAAATAAAGAAAAACAAAAATAGGAAAATTCGGGAAGCGTTAGAAGAAAATAAAAAAACTTAGAAAAAAACTGAAAATAATTTTTGTTATAAAATTTTATAAAGAAGTTTAAGTTTTTAATAACTCAATTTTATAACACACTTTTTCTTGGGATATCTACTCTAAATAATCTGAAGTGAAAAAAATGGTAACGCATTGGCCACAGAATGAACCAGTAAAAAAGGTAGAGCTAAATAAAATAACTGAACTTAATAAAATCAAAATCTTATCTGCGATTAAATTTAGGTTGACTCCACAAGAATAGTTAGTTGCATCATATTATTTTTTGCAATAGGGCACATTTTTTTCACATTTAAAATACTCCAATTTAGTAAGAAATCGCCTAATATGAAAATTTTCTCTCTCTCTCTCTTAAAAAAAAAATTATAAATATTTTTATTTTTTATTCAGCATCATGTTAAGCCATACGTCTAATATTTTCAGTACATTTTCAATATGTATAATATAATCAGATCATTTGTCTAACTGCTTATCAAAGCTGGAATTTAAAGTTAAAAATCACTATCATACTGACTATCGAATATTAAAATTTTCCCTCAAAAATTATGAGGTGATTGGACCCAAACCGGAAAATTTATATTTTACTAAATCGATTGAACTGAGTCTTGATTTTAAAAAAAATAAAATTATACACAATTTAATTTTTTCCTAAATCAATTAATGACTTTTTCAAAAATTAAATAAATAAAAATCATCTTGCATGCAATGCATTGCATGCAAGATGATTTTTATTTAATATTTATATAATTTATTTAAACCATCATTTAAGCTTTCACCATCAACACCAACTTTCAATATTTGATAAATATGAACGTTTAAAAATATCATTAGGTGCCTAGTCAAAAACCAAGTTTTATAAAAAAAGAAAAAAAAATCCTAATAAATAAAAACTGTATTAAAATAAAATAATAAAAATTTTAGCAGTACCTGTTCAAAGTGCTTCCCTACTCACATTTAAAACTTTTTTTTTTCTAAACGATTAATTCTTTAGTTCAAGAGTCGTCTGGTGTAAAAAAAAATTTCAATTTTTTATTACCTTGCACTTCTAACTTTTTTAAGCCAAAAAAACATGGTGAATTTTCACAATTGAAAAAATCGGAGGATGGAATATATGATGTTAATGCTCACGACAAAAAAAAAAGTCCTCCTTTTTATTTTCGGAAACTACCAATATGCAAAAAAAATATAAAAAAGAAAAAAAAATCAAAAATAATTTTCGGTTTTGTTTACCTTCATTTTGTTTGTTTACAGTGTTCATTCATTTATTAATTTTACCCCTTCAACCAATTTGAAGGGCGTTATGTTTATCTCTTCGTCTGGTTAATGGTCTATACGGCTGGCTGGCTGGCTGACTGACTGCCGCGTGGCATGATTTTGGAATTCCCTTGTAACTTTGAAACGGAAATATGTAGAAATCTGAAAATTTCGCAGTTGATTCTACATATTTTCCCGGAGGCCCTGTTGTAATTATTTTTTCGAAATTCCAAACAGTTTTTGAGTAAACCGAGAAATCCGAAAACACTAAAAATGTACTAAACACGTAGCTTTACCTTATGGGGGAAGAAAAAAAAGAGAAAAACGGAAGGGTTTCGTTTGCTAGTGAGAAACTTTTTTTTTTCAGTGATGACCTATTCTTTTTTTGGGCTTATCCGACAGAAGAAGGTCCAAGGTAATTTTTAAAATTTTCAAAATTAAAATCCGACAATATCAACAGGAATAAGGGGGTTTCAAAGTTAAGGTGGTTTACATGGGAGTACTCAGATCTCGAGTATTTGTGTGACTGTAATCGGAACCTTGGAGTGAAACACATAAGATGACGGCGAAGCCCCTTGACCGTTGTATAAGCGTTTAATCATGTTATAATTTTCATTCAACAGTACAATGTTAGAAGGCTTGCGGTGAATATGAAATAACATATATTATAATTTATCAAATTATAAAAATAAAAAAAGATGGAAGAAATGTTATTTATGAACAGCTAATTTTTTTTATTATTAGTTTTTGTGGAGTAGTCCTAAGCATTCTTAAATAATTTTTTAAAATAAAATTAAAAATGAAATAGAATTAATTAATGGGCGAGTCCATCCGGGAAATTAGACAGGGGTCCGAATACGATGATGGTGTCGGCCGCGGCAGGCTGAAATCTCGGGGGGGGGGGGGGGGGGGGGAGGGATGCCGATGCCGTATTATTTATTTAACTAACAATTCCGATTCCGATTCCGATCATATTCGATGCCGCCTCTGATTCCATTTTAGTAAAAAAAATTCATAGAGCCTATACATTCTTAAAATCAGGGGTCCGATTCAGATGCCGGTGCTGATGCTGATGCCAGCCGCGGCCGGCTAAATATCTCGGGTCGATGCCGATGCCGATTTCGGATATTTAAAAAAATCCGATCGATGCCGATTTTTTTTACTAAAATCGGAATCAGAGGCGGCATCGGATATGGTCGATGCTTTGTGGCGTCGGCATCGGCATCGGGTAACGGTGCCGGAATCGGAATCGGAGTTAAATAACATATGGAATAGGCATCGGCATCAGATTCGGACCGCCCCTCATCTTGAGTAAATTTGATAAAAAAGAATGGGGATCAACTTCTTGAGTGTATAAAAATTTATTGTTGTAATCGAAATCTTGCAGTAAATTTGTGAATAAGAATCTGAATATACTTCTTAAACATCTAAAAATCGGAATCTTGAAATAAATTAGGAATCAGAATTGGAATGAGAACGACAGTCAGAGCAAAAAAAATTTCAATTGGAATAGGAATCGGAATAAAATAAGATTAAAAAAAAATTAATTAAAGTCAGAATCAGAATAAGAATAAGAATAAAAAAGATTTCAGTACCGGTATACTAAAATGCGCTAAAAAATTTGAAAAAAAAAAAAAAAAAAAAAAAAAAACCTTAAAAATTTTAATTTAATTAAAAAAAACTAAAAAGCGTAAATAAATAAATTTTAAAAAAAAAGAATACCCCTTCAACAAAAAGAACTAAAAAGCAAAAAATAATTTTTTTAAAATTATAATAAATGAACTGAAAGGTAGAAAACAATATCAACTTTTACAACATAGGTAAGAATTTGATTTCCCGAAAAAATGAACCATGACCTTCAGATTCGCAAAAATTTTCACTACATGCAATAAATAGGCCAATAAAAATGGATTCAAGGACAAAAGAAGCGCAGAAAAATTTTTGTTGAAGGAGCAAGTCCCCCTTTTTTTTAAAACTTGCTCCTTCAACAAAATTTTTTCTGCGCTTCTTTTGTCCTTTGAATCCATTTTATTGGCCTATTATTGCATGTAGTGAAAATTTTTGCGAATCTGAAGGTCATGGTTCATTTTTTCGGGAAATCAAATTCTTACCTATGTTGTAAAAGTTGATATTGTTTTCTACCTTTCAGTTCATTTATTATAATTTTAAAAAAATTATTTTTTGCTTTTTAGTTCTTTTTGTTGAAGGGGTATTCTTTTTTTTTTAAAAATTTATTTATTTATTAACCCTTATTCGTCACTCGAAACACGTGATTACGCAGCGACAAGATCTGACAGGTTCAAAAATAATACAATTTAACTTACACTATTCTACGCAACAGTCACAACTCATCATTAAAAGGTTTACTATCATCAATTTTTATTTCGATCATAGTTTTCTCCAGGTTATATTTCTGTCTCAAAAAATAACATCATAATGGTAAGTGATCTTAAGATATCAGTTTCTTTAAATCACAGGCCGGTTAGCCGACATTTTAACGATAAAAAAATATGTTATTTCTTTTTTAAAAAACCGTTATTTTATACATGAAATCGAAGTCTAATAGCACCGAAAATGTTTTGTTATGTTCACAGATAAACAACCATTATTTAAAATATACGAAAGAGGCTTAAAATGCTTTAAATTCGATCATTTTTAATTCTTTTCGCAATAAAAAAAAGCATGTTTCTGTTTGAGCCGGAGACTAGAACAGCGCTCTAGCGGTGAAACCGGGAACTATTTCAACAACAAAAATAATGGCGTTTTATTTCTTTAATAATTAATTCCGAAAACATTTTAAAAAATTATCAAAATTTAGGAACCATTACGCCTTTTTCGTGCACATTAAATAACGGATCTTAATCTCTGACCTTACTAAACCGTTTTGGGTTGGGTTTTCGGGGCAATTGATCCGTTTTAATGTAAAAAGCACTGGAAGAAAAAAAAATTTGTTAAACGTATTTGTTTATCATAAACTTGGCGGCTAACCGGCTGGTATTGTGAGTTTTGACTGATCATTTTTTTAAAACGTTTTCGGATTTAAAAAAAAATAAACATCTTTTTCATCATCATTCGGTCAAATTTTTATCGATTTTTTTTTTTCATTTTTAAAGGATGAAGAACTAGAAAGAAGGAAATCGGTTTTCTACGAAGAATTGGCAGATGGAGCTTTCAAGTTTACCTCCGGCGAAATTTTAAGGGTTCAAACAGCCATTTTGGCAGAAAAAAGTCAGGTTTTTCATAAGCACTTTAAGGATTCTTCTGATCGTGTAGTCGAGATCAGCGATTACGATGTTACTACATTTAAACTTTTTCTAGATTGCCTAATGGATTATCAGGATTATTCAGTTACTGATGCTTTGCTAATATTTCCAATAGCTTGGAAATATCAAACAAAAAAGTTTATTTCGGAGTGTTTGCATATTTTGGAACCGGAAGACTTAAACGAAAACGTTTGTTTGACCCTAAACCTAGCAATGTGTTATAAATGTGAAGAGTTAAAAGACAACGTAATCAGTTTTTTGGAAAATGAGATCTTAATTTACCGAATATTTCATGAAGAAAAGTTTTATTCTGTATTGGAGCCTGAATCCGTGCGCGAACTGCTTCAGGATATTGAAATTGATTCATATATCATACAAATTGTTTTTAAATGGGGAAATAATTATTTAAATGAAAAAAAGAAATCCAGGGATGTTAGAAGTTTTTTTCTTCAAAATGGGATTTCAGAACTTCTCGATATTTCCAGCTTTGAAACAATTCAAGCTCTGATAGATTTCAATGATTCCGAATTGGGAAAAAATTTTTATCTAAACAATGTCCAAGATTATATTAAACGTTCCGGAGACGTGGTTGATAACAGAAAATGCGCTTGGGTTCATATGAAGGCAGGGGAAAGTCAAACCGAAACATTTGTGGTGAAAAATTTCGCTCTTTTATCAAATTATAACGTGTCGGTGAAAACATTTCGAAACCCAATCGTATTTTATCAATATTCAAAAAAAGAAAAAATGATTAATTACGATTTTTTGTGTAAAATAGAGGATGCAAATGGGTGCGTGATAAAAGATGAGAAGAACCGTAATTTTTTTGAGACGCTGAAAACCGCTTTGTCGAAAAAAGTTCGCTCCTCATGGACAATTGATAATACTAGTAGTTGCATATCAAATTTTAAATTTGAAGTTAAAATAATTTTTAATCAGGACTGCAGAATATTAAAGCGCGGCCCTAAAAATTTTGAAGCGTTTGAACCCAATTCTGAAAATTTATATTTTACTGAATCTGTTGAGCTGGAGCTTGTGAAAAAATGATGGTATTTACCACTTAATTAATTTCTAATTCGTTTGATGTTGATTTTTTTTTAATAAATTTTTTTTATTGGGCATTTATTTATATTTACTTTTTTATATTATTTTTAATTTTTTTTCAGATCTCTGCCAAAAATTTCAAAATTAGAGTAATTTAAATTTTTAAAGATTGCTACTATTATTTTTAAAAAAATTTTGAAAAAAAAAAATACCAAAGTCGGAAGAAATGAAATTAAGTATAAAATAATTTTATACCTTCATTTTGTTGGTTTACAGCGTTCATTCATTCAATAATTTTTATTAACCCTTATTCGTCGCTCGAAACACGTGATTACGCGCGACATGATCTGACAGGTTCGAAATAATACAGTCTAATTCATGGCAACAGTCATAGCTCATCATTAAAAGGTTTACTATCGTGGTAGTTCGATCGTAGCGTTTTCTGCTGGGTACATTTTTGTCTCAAAAAATAATTCCATAATGGTAAGAAATCTTAATGCATCATTTATATAATCCCTATCCGCCGGTTAGCCGACATTTCAACGATTAAAAAAAAAAAATCTATTTTTTTAATTTTAAAACCGGTTATAAAAACGGACTCTAACAGCACCGAAACTGTTTTGCTATGTTCAGAGATAAAAAAACATTATTTAAAATGTATGAAAAATGCTTAAAATTCTTACATTTGATAATTTTTAATTGTTTTCGCACTTCAAAAAAAAAAAAGTTTCCGAAAGATTAGGACAGCGCTCTAGCGGTGAAACCGGGAACTATTTCAACAAAAAAAAATAATGGCGTCTCATTTTTTTTAAATTCCGAAAATATTTTAAAAAATTATCAAAATTTAGGAACCATTACGCCTTTTTCGTGCACTTGAAATAACTGATCTTAATCTCTGACCTTACTAAACCGTTTTTGGCTCGATTTTTGGAGCAATCGATCCGTTTTCATGTAAAAAATATCGCAAGAAAAAAAAAAAAATTTTACCGTCTTTTTTTATCAACAACATGGCGGGCGACCGACACGGTGTTATGTTGTGAGTTTAGATTGATATTTTTTTAATGTTTTCGGATTTAAAAAAAAAAAAAAAATTACCGGTAACATTTTTTCATCTTCAATTAATCAAATTTTTATCGATTGTTTTTTTCTTTTTTTAGGATGAAGAATTAGAAAGAAGGAAATCAGTTTTCTACGAGGAATTTGCAGATGGCGCTTTTAAGTTCACCTCCGGCGAAATTTTAAAGGTGGAAACGGGTATTTTGGCCGAAAAAAGTCCGGTTTTTCATAAGCTCTTTAAGGATTCTTCTCCGGATCGTGTCGTCGATATCAGCGATTACGATATGACGACATTTAAACTTTTTCTTGATTGTCTCATGGATTATCAGGATTATTCAGTAATTGATGCTTTGCTAATACTTCCAATAGCTTTGAAATATCAAACAAAAAAGTTTATTTCGGAGTGTTTGGATATTTTGGAACCGAAAGAATTAAACGAAAACGTTTGTTTGACCCTGAACCTAGCCATGTGTTGTAAATGTGAAGAGTTACAAGACAGTGTAATTAATTTTTTGGAAGAAGAACAATTAATTTACAGAATATTTCACGAGGAAAAATTTTATTCCTTATTGGAGCCGGAATCAGTATATGAACTGCTTCAAAGCGTTAAAATAGATTCATATATCATACAAATCGTTTTTAAATGGGGAAAAGGTTATTTAAGCAAAAATAATAAAACTAGATATTAAACATTTTTTTCTTCAAAATGGGATTTCTGATTTTTTCGATATTTCCAGCTTTGAAACAATTCAAGCTCTGATAGACTTCAATGATTCCGAATTCGGAAAAAATTTTTATTCAAACAGTGTCCAAGATTATATTAAACGTTTCGGAAGCGAAGTTGATAACAGAAAATGCGCTTGGGTTCACATAAAGGCAGGGGAATGTCTAACAGAAAAATTTGTGGTGAAAAATTTCGCTCTATTATCAAATTATAACGTGTCGGTGCAAATTTTTCGAAACCCAGTCGTTTTTTATAAATATTCAAAAACAGGACTTATGATTAAATATGAATATATTTTGAATATAGAGAATGTTAATGGGCGTGTGATAATAACTGAAAAGAACGATAAATTTTTTGAAAGAATCGAACACGTTTCGCGGAAAAAAATTCGCTGCTCATGGACAATAGATAACAGTAGTAATTGTGTATCAAATTTTAATTTTGAAGTTAAAAGAATTTTTTATCATGACTGCAGAATATTAAAACGCGCCCCTAAAAATTTTGATGCGTTTGAACCAAATGCAGAAAATTTATATTTTACTGATTACGTTGAGCTGGAGCTTGTTAAAAAGTGATGATACTTTTAATTCGTTTGACGTTGAATTTTCTTAAATAAATTTTTTTTTATTGGTCATTTATTCATTTACCTTTTTTTATTTTATTTTAATTTTTTCAGATTTCTATTTCTTCCAAAAACTTCAAAATTATGGAGTAATTTTAATTTTTTAATGATTGCTACTATTGTAAAAAAATTTTTGAAGTAATACAGTCTTCAATTGAGTAACAGTAAAAAAACCGAATAAATCCAAAATAAATAATTGGCGAATGATAAAGGGGGGCTTCAAATTCGTAATGTACGCAAAATTTCCCATAGGAATCGATAGTCTTTTATGCCAAAAAAAAATGTTCATTTATGACCCTTATACGGGGATGTTTCCTCCAGTACCTGTAGATGAGTATTGTCATTTAAATTAAAAAGAGACAAGAAAAAAAATAAAGCACAAAAAGAAAAAAGAAGGAAAGACAGAAAAAAAGAAGAATGCAAAGAATGTACAATTTTTCGGAACTTTTTTCCAGTACTTCAAAACTCTAATCCATTTCTTTCGCACAGAAATGTTTTTAGGTAATAAATGCAACGAAATATGGGTTGCCTGTTTATTTTTACATTGTGGGACTATGCAGTATTTATTTGTAATTCGTTTATTTTTCTAAATTCATTTTTCAAAAGAAATAAATGACATAAAACCGATCTATTTACATATCTCTACAACAGACGATTATTGAAAGTATACCCTTTACGGTAGTTCAGCTAGTTCGCCGCTAGGGTGCAGGTCATTTGCTGTTAATCGCGAATTAATTTTTATCAACTCTTATTCGTTGCTCGAAACAGGTGATTACGCAGCGACAAGGTCTTACACGTTCGAAAAAATACAATCTAAGTTACACCGTACCGGTATTCATCGCAACAGTCGCAGCTCATCATTAAAAGGTCTACTATTGTGGATTTTTAGTTCTATCGTATTGTTTTCTGCAAAATACATTTTTGTCTCAAAATAATTAATGGTAAGAAATCATAAGATATCAATTTCTTTAAATCACCGGCCGGTGAGCCGACATTTTAACGATAAACAAAATACATGTGTTATTTCTTTTAAAGCCGGTCTTTTATGTATGAAACCGGAGTCTAACAGCACCGAAAATGTTTTGTTATGTTCACAGATAAAAAACCATTATTTAAAATGTACGAAATAGGCTTAAAATTCTTACATTTGATCATTTTTAATTCTTTTGCAGTAAAAAAAAAAAACGTTTCTTTCTGAGAGACTACAACAGCGCTATAGCGGTGAAACCGGGAACTATTTCAACAACAAAAATAATGGAGTCTTTTTTTTTTAATTCCGAAAACATTTTTAAAAATTATCAAAATTTAGGAACCATTACGCCTTTTTCGTGCATTTCAAATAACGGATCTTAATTTCTGATCTTATTAAACCGTTTAGGCTCGATTTTCGGTTCAAATTGATCCGTTTTAATGTAAAAAATACTGGGCGAAAAAAACAATTTTTCTAACGTATTTTTTGACCTTCAACATGGCGGCTGACCGGTCGGGGATTTGATTTTTGATTGATAATTTTTTTAAATATTTTTGGATTTAAAACAAAATAAACATTTTTAAATCTTCGTTCAGTCAAATTTTTATCGATTTTTTTTTCTTTTTTTGAAGGATGAAGAATTAGAAAGAAGAAAATCCGTTTTCTACGAGGAATTTGCAGATGGCGCTTTTAAGTTCACCTCCGGTGAAATTTTAAAGGTTCCAACGGCTATTTTGGCAGAAAAAAGTCCGGTTTTTCATAAGCTCTTTAAAGAATCTTCTCCGGATCGTGTAGTCGAGATCAGCGATTTCGATGTTACGACATTTAAACTTTTTCTCCATTGTCTAATGGATTATCAGGATTATTCAGTTATAGATGCTTTGCTAATATTTCCGATAGCTTGGAAATATCAAACAAAAAATTTTATTTCGGAGTGTTTGGATACTTTGGAACCGGAGGAATTAAACGAAAACGTTTGTTTGACCCTGAACCTAGCCACGTGTTGTAAATGTGAAAAATTACAAAACAGTGTAATCAATTTTTTGGAAGAAGGAAAATTAATTTACCGAATATTTCACGAGGAAAAATTTTATTCCTTATTGGAGCCGGAATCAGTATATGAACTGCTTCAAAACGTTAAAATAGATTCATATATAATACAAATCGTTTTTAAGTGGGGAAATAATTATTTAAAAGAAAAAAACAAATCCATGGACGTTAGAAGTTTTTTTTTTCAAAATAAGATTACTGAACTTCTCGATATTTCCAGCTTTGAAACAATTCAAGCTCTGACCGATTTCAATGATTCCGAATTGGGAAATAATTTTTATTTAAACAATGTCCAAGATTATGTTAAACATTTCGGACACGAAGTTGATACCAGAAAATGCGCTTGGGTTCATATAAAGGCAGGGGAAAGTCTAACCGAAACATTTGTTGTGAAAAATTTCGCTCTTTTATCAAATTATAACGTTTCGATGAAAATTTATCGAAACCCAATCGTTTATTATGAATATTCAAAAACAGAAAAAATGGCTAATTATGAATATTGTTTCAAAATAAAGAATGTCAATGGGTACTTGATAAAACATGTAACGCAGTATCTTGCTTCTGAGAGAATGAAACATGTTTTGCAGAAATCAGTTGGCTGCCCCTGGATAGTCGCTAATACCAGTAATTGTATATCAAATTTTGAATTTGAAGTTAAAACAATTTTTCATCATGACTGCAGAATATTAAAACGCGCCCCTAAAAATTTTGAAGCGTTGGAACCCAATGCTGAAAATTTATATTTTACTGATTATGTTCAGATGGAGCTGGTTTGAAACTGATGATATTTCTAATTTGTTTGATGTTGATTTTTTGAAAATTATTTTTTATTTTTTATTGGGCATTTGTTTATTTATTTTATTTTGTTTTTTTCAGATTTCTGCCAAAAATTTCTAAATTTTCTAATTTCCAAAGTAATAATTTTAATTTTTTAAAGATTGCTATTATTTTTAAAAAATTTTTGAAATAAAAAAGTTTACAAGAGTCGAAAGAAATGAAATTAAGTACAAATACATTGTTTTTACTAGCCTATTAAATGTAAAAGGCTAATTGATTGAAGCAGCAAATTAATTAAAGTTTTTTTTTATCCTATCACATTTTTTACCGTTTCAATTTTTTTGGAACATTACTTATATTACTTTTGAACAGTAGCAGAAAAAGGAAAGATAAAAACTTGGAAAAAAAATGGTAGCATACCAAAAAAAAAATTAAAAACAGGGATGGCGAACCGAACGGAACCCTAATTTTTTGTCTCAAAAAAACTGAACCGAGCCAAACAAAAACGAACATTTTAGAAAATGTTAAATTAAAAAACCGAACCCACTTAAAATTTAAAAAAGATGCATTCTGCTGCATCCACCGGTTAAATTGAAATTAAATAGATGGTATTCACGTGACGTCACGGCTCTCATAAGCTCCATGTATAGCGTCCATCTTGCGTGGTACCACGCAAGATGGCGTCTGTACTTAACTTATGAGATCAAGTGATCACCCATGTGATCCTTCCCCTTATTTCCCCTCCGTGAATACGGTCTATTGCTTTTCGTACTTGCCCTATATAGTTCCTCAAACAATCATCCTAATTTCACTCAAAATTAAACTATTAGAAGCCAAAAAAGGTTGAAAAGAAAAAAAAATTACGATCAATGGGGTTACTTTGTAAAAATATTTCAAAATTAAACTATTACAAGCCAAAAAAATATTAAAAATAAAAAATAAATTACGATCAATACTTTGTACAGATTTCAATGGCGATTTCGCATGGGTGCTAATTCCACAACGAATTAACAACGTCTCCAACGTTTTGATTACGTTTTTACTACGTTTACTAATTTTTTGAATAAATAGAGATAGTCATTAATAGAACATCTAAAAAGGTACCAATCGTTTTGTTAAGACAATTTCCGTTTACAGAAACCTATAATTTGTCATATTCTCTTTAATTATTAAAGATATTTAGGTACAAACATGATTGCACAAAGTAGCCCCACTTTCGTTAGAACGACAGATTTTGGAAAATCGAGTTCTTATTCGTGTCAGAACAAGTATAGATATTATAACAGGATATCAAATTAAAGCTGAAGAACCCCTCTTAATGTTCATATACACAGATGAATTTTCTTACAGATTTTACATCTGTTTAATTCAGGAATAAGGGGCCCCAAGAAAAAGTGCGTTATAAAATATTATAACTGGTATAACGTTTTGGCAGATTATAAAATTTTATAACTATTTATAAATTTTAATGACTAAAATTTTTAACCGAGCAATATATTAATTTTATGCTTGAACTGCACTATATTTAGCATTTGGGGATTTTTTAGGCCTTTTTTTAAACAATTTTCATGTGGAAAAAAATAAAAAAAAATTACATTTTTTGGAATAGAACCCGAGCCTTGTGGCCGACTTATTAGCCGCCTTTATCCACTTTTCAACAGATTTATAAAAGCGGCAATATGGTTCTTAAGTGGCCAATTATTTTGACTTAACATATTTTCCAGATTTTTCCGAATTTTCGGTTTATTTCTTGTATTTTTAATTTGACAAAGGCTCAAAAATGAAAAAAAAAAAACAGAAATAGAAAAATTCGGGAAGCGTTAGAATAAAATAAAAAAAACTTAGAAAAAAACTGAAAATAATTGAAAATAATTTTTGTTATAAAATTTTATAACGAATTATAAATAGATGTCTTTTTTGGCGGGTTATAAATTTTATAACGAAGTTTAAGTTTTTATTAACTCAATTTTATAACACACTTTTTCTAGGGTATCTACTCTAAATAATCTCAAATGAAAAAAATGGTAATGCATTGACCACAGAATGGACCAGTACTTGATAAAATAACTGAACTTATTAATATCTTATCTGCGATAAAATTTAAGCTGCCTCCTATGGGAATATTTAGTTGTATCATATTATTTTTTGTTAGGACACATATTTTATTCACATTTAAAATACTCCATTATAGTAAGAAATCACCTAGTATCAAAATTTACTCTCTCTCTCTCTCTCTCTCTCTCTCTCTCTCTCTCTCTCTCTCCCCCTCTCTCTCTCTCTCTCTCCAATAATAAGCTTTCACCGATTCTTTTTTCCAAAAAAAAAAAAAAAAAAAATTTCTTATGTGGATGTTTAACTGATCATTTTTTTTTTTTACTGGCACACCAAATTTATTACTGATCAAATAAATATAATAATGATCAAATGTTTACTGGTCAAAGTTTACTGATCAATTATATTATTTACTGGTAAAGTGTAAAAAAAAACTGATTTTTTAATTTAAAAAAACTGATCAATTAAATGCCACCCTTAAAAAAATTGAAATTACACACAGTTTAATTCTTTCCTTAATCATTTAATGATTTCTCAAAAATTAAATAAACAAAAATCATCTTGCATGCAATGGTCAGCCTTTTAATTTATATAAGCCATCATTTTAAAATCATTTGGGCTTTCGCCATCAACATCAACTTTGAATACTTGATAAAAATATGAACGTTTTAAAATATCATTAGGTGCCTAGTCAAAAAAGAAGTTTTATAAAAAAAAAAAAATATAAAAAACAGTTTTTCGGAGATTCTTTCGAAGATGACATGAAAACAATAACAGGTCGTCATGAAATTGATAAGCACGGTATAGATAACACAGCGAAAAATAATCGTTGGACTGCAATGCCTAAGTTACTTATCATACCGATTTTAATTGGTAATCACTGGGCTTCTTTAAGAGTAGAGACAGACTTTAATAAAGGAACATTGAGTGTATATTTGTGGAGGATATATTTCAGAGGAAGGCCACTCAGACTCTGCAATTTCCTTGTTTAATCAAGTCACCATGGTGACTTGATTAAACAAGGAAATTGCAGAGTCACTGCTGCACCAGTGACTTACTTATGTTTCACGTAGAAGCTACTTGTACAACGAGGTAAAGTTGGTTGTATTCGTAGCTTCCACGATCCCCACCAGAGGGGAGGAGTTTCGGCGGTCACCCATCCAGTAGCTGGCCGTAATCAATGCTGCTTAACTTCATTGATCACGTTGCCACTATTCTGAATAGGTCACCACTCCGACTCTGTATGTAATCGCCTTATTTAATAAAGTTAGTGATAAGTCTGCAGCAGACTTGACCAAGTTGATTTTTTTTTTAATAAATTATTTTATTGCGAATTGATTTATTTACTTTTTTATTTGAATTTTTTTCAGGTTTCTGCTTTCTGCCAAAAATTTCAAAATTAGAGTAATTTTAATTTTTTAAAGACTGCTATTATTTAAAAAATATTTTTGAAATAAAAATGTACAAAAGTCAGAAGAAAAGAAATTAAAGAAATAATAAAACGGTAAAAACGGTACGGTAAAAACGGTAAAAACGGTATAAACGGTAAAAATAGCGGTAGCATGCTACCGCTATTTTTACCGTTTCAATTTTTTTTGGGACATTACTCATTTATTTCCGAACATTAGCAAAAAAAATGAAAGATAAAAACTTGGAAAAAAAAATGGTTTGTACCAAGAAAATTAAAAACAGGATGGCAAACCGAACCAAACAAAAACGAACCTTTCAGAAAATTTTAATTAAAAAACCTAACCCCATTTAAAAATTACAAAAGGTTTAAAACCGAACCGAAGAAACTCATAGTCGTTTATTAACTCCCACCTGATAGCATATTGTCTAATCACTCAAGAGCGGTAAGGAGGTTAATATGAGGAACAATTCCACGTCAAGCAGATTCCACTCTTAACAAGAGTGACAACTCTGCACTATTAATAAAACCGAACTGTTGCTCGGCAAATTTATGTCACATCGAATTACAACTCATGACAACATATGTCCCGTAAAAGTTAACAAGTAAAATACAGTATCGAAAGTTTTTCCTTATCCCCTTCGTAAATTATAGCTTTTCAAAAAAATATCAGGGCTTTTTAGGTATTTTATGTGGACCCCAGCTGAACTTTGTGCTTGAAATTCCCTTACAAAAACGTTTAATTTTATTTATATTTTCTTTTTAAAAAAAAACTAAATCCCGCTGTATTTTTTTCATTATGGAAATTGCCTTTTTATATGTTTTTAAACTTGATTCGAGCAAAAAGAAAACTGATAAATATATAAACTCCCCAAACAGCCATGAAGGGAAGAAGAAAAAGAAAATAAAGAGCCAGGGCTCATCAACTTAAAACCTCGCAAATCTTTGTTTTAGTCACGTACTTAAATCCCAAAGAAAGAAAAAAAAACGATAAAATGAAAATTTTCTCTTTTGTTTCTTTTGTCGATTTTACTCCCGATTTTTTTTTCACAACCTGGGCTTTACCGTTTCCCGTGCACATCAAAATCCCGGAAAATTATAAAGAAGATAACTAGAAAAACTTGGAAGAAATCGCGGGGAGGGAAACAAGTACAACGACGACGACAACGACGAGAGATAAAATTAATAAAGCCAGAAAGGAGTTTTAATTAAACGTAAAGGAGGACCCAAAAATTAATTTCCTCTTCTAATAAAATAGCTTTTGAATTAAATCCCTTATTGTGCATGCGCCAATTTATAAAACTTACCTAAACTATATTTCCACATGTCCTTAAGGGGTAAATTCCCATTTCTCCCTCCGAACAGGTAGACGTGGCTGCCCAAAAGCGTGGCACTGTGTTTCGTCCTCGACGACGGAGCCGGATTGTCAGGGGGGCCGCTTAAAGAGGTCCACATTTTGATAAAGTATCTGAAAAAAATAAAATAAAATACAATGAAAATAAAAGTTAAAAAATTATACTTTGAGGTGTTTTAAAAAGGACTTGGGCGAGTTTTGTTGCAAGACACAACTTGCTCGAAACAATTCACGGGTCACATAGGGTCTCGATTTGGAGACGAATACGATATAAGATGGTTCAGTCCCAGTCTGGATTCCGATACCGAAAATATACATTTACGGGTTATCCTCACAAGCCCCTAAATACCAGCTTCAGCTATCCCTGGAGGAACTGTCATCACCTCCAAATCTCAGAGAAGCAATTCTGAAAACAAATTTTTTCAGATCAAACTGATTCGAAAAAAAAAAAAAAAAATCATCTAAACGATCTCAATCCACAAAAGAATGCCTCTTTTTTTTCCCTGGGAGTAATCACTGTGAAATTCTCAATCACTTTCCCAGAGCCAAGAAACTCATGAGCAAAGGGCCTTTCAATAAGAAAATTGTTAAAAGGAGGCGCAACCGAAAACATGAAATATTAGAAAACATCCGTCACAAGGGGATGATTCGCAGTGTTGCCATGGTAACCGTTTTAGGAGTTACAAATGCGACTAAGCACCATGTCCGAAACTTCCTCATTGCACAAAACAACGTTCCCTGGATACAGGAATTGTTCAACTTTTTTTTTTTTTTTTGGGGGGGGTATAGGGCTACGTCTTGGGGCGCACCCTGATGGTTTTGCCGTGTCCGGTGTCTTGGTGTTTTGGACACCGAACATAAAAAAAAAAACTAATATTCAAAAATTTTAGATAAATTTTTCAATATTTTATCTTTATCAAAAATGTTTAATGATCCTTAAAAATTTTTTTAAATTTTCAATGTTTATAATAAAATTTTTTACAAAATATTGTAAATTTTTAGAAAAGGGAAAATTTTTAGAAAATTGTTAAGATTTTTGATAAAATTATATTGAAAAAGGGGGCTACGTGGACTAATATTAGGGCTTGATGATTTAGGGGGATTATTAACATTTTTTGAAACGAACATTTAGATGATTATTGATTATTGATTTTTGAAAAAAAATTATTGATTTTTGAAAAAAATTATTGATTTTTGATTATTGAAAAAATATTTCTTTAATTTTATTAACAATTTTGATAATGTTTTGTGAAAAAGGCCATCGAATTTTATTGAAAAAATTTATCTAATAATTTATCTTGAATTTTTTCATAAAAATTTCTTGGGAAAATGGAACCAAAAATTCTGAGCGTATGGATATGCCTCATATCCCCATACTGTTTTATTTTTATAATTCAAGAGCTTTCGTCCGTTACAAAATATTTTTTGTCAAAAAAGAAAGACGTGATTAAAAGCCGCTCTTTAATTTGCATGACTATCAAGATCAGGAAATAATAAATTGATTTTTCCCCTTTGATCTTTGAATAATTTAATTCCATTTTAAATATCGCTGCGGCGGTGAAAGACTCTTGTCTAAACACTCTTTTTTTTATTTAATCATGGATTGTAAAAAGAAGTCATCACGATATTTTACAATCTCCTTTGGGATATTCGTTCCGGTTTTGTGCATAATTCGAAACAAGTAACGGAATGATTTCCCTAAAGGCTTTCCAAGGATGAACTTACGGAAAACGTTTACAATTTTTTTTTTTATAAAGATTTTTCTGCTTCATTTAAAAGACCATGTTTGAAATTATAACCTTAACCTCTCCCTCTTTTCCTTGTTGAAAACCCTCTGGAACGAAACACCCCCTACCCTCTCACAGTAACAACGTGTGCTTTTTATTAGTTCCCTCTCGTACTTTCTCAAATGAGCTTTCTTCAAATCATTCTCCGACCAATTTACCGCTTTTCCCTTACTTCCTTGTTAAAGTATTCATCTTATGTATTGTCGTCAACCATTTTGAACGGGTAAATCCTATCCCTTTTCCTCCTGCGGGTGATAAAGAGAGAGAGAAAAGTAAAAGCTTCGCTTGTCCAAACTTGTCGAAAAGTTGTAAGATCCTCAACGGAATTCAAAATGATTCCCCCGACGCTATAGATCGATAATGACATGATGTAAAAACAAAAAAGACACAACAATCCCTCCCTCCGGTCCTCTTTTCGCCCCCTCTTTACCCTCCTCTCCCGCTATTTTTTTTTTACTCCCGGTCGTATAGATTGACTTTTCATTAGTCCCACATGTTTACACACCCTGGAAACTTAAGAGGGTGTTGCAAGGAGAGCTCCTGACAATCGTCAAATATTAACCGTGTAAATCAAATCAAATCCACTACTTCCATTTTCATTTTTATTTATTTTTTTTTTTTTTTCTCTTCCTAGTTTTTTTTGAATTTACTCGTACGAATATTGGGGTTGAAAGAAAGGCGGGGGTGTAAAGCGAATTCGTGTCGGGATTACAGCTGGAAAACTAAGCTTTCCGGATTTTCCTTTTCGTTTTTTTTTCTTCTTTGTTTACGTTTACCGGTTCTTGCTTAGAAGCAATGAATCTTGGCTGTCCTTTTTTCTCGTTTTGCGCTTAGACCTTCGTTTTTATTTTCTAAGCTTACTTGTTCTGGTGCAAATGACAAACTCGAACTGTGTTTGTGAATTCGTGAAAGTATGGATGGTACGGGAAATCGCCTATATCTCCTGTAACTAGCATGATTAGTCGATTTCGATACTGAGACAGCGATGATCACGATTACGATTCTGATACCGAGAGAATCGAGACGAGACTGCTAGAGTATGAGACTCAGATTCTTTCTTTTCCGATATGAGAAACGAGACCGGGGCTGGACCGTTTCATATAATATCATTCTCGGAATCGAAAGCCGGTTTTGGCCTCGGTATCGGAATCGTTCCGAGAATTGAGTTCGAGACAGAAAACGATTCCGATACCAAGACTGAGACAGGAAATATTGCGATTCCAACAATGAAGCAGAAATAATTCCGATACCGAGACCAAAAAAAAATATTTCGATTCCGATACCGAGACGGAAATGATTACGATATCGAGACAGAAATGATCCCGACTCCGATACCGATACAGGAACGATTCCGATATCAATACCAATACCGATACCGATACCGAGACAGTCTTTTGATTCAGAGACGGATACGATATGAGACAGTTTAGTCCCTGCCTGGATTCCTATACCGAGACACAAACGATTCTGACACCGTTACCAAGACAGAAACGATTCCGATACCGTTAATGAGACAGAATTGATTCTGACACCGAGACGAAAACGATCCTGGCTCCGATACCGAGACAAAAATGATCTTAACACCGACACCAAACAAAATAATTCGATTCCGACACCGAGCCAAAACAAAAGAATTCGATTCCGAGATCTAGACAGGAATCAATTACGATACCGAGACAGAAATTATTTCGACTCCGATACCGATATAGGAACGATTCCGATAACGATAACAATACCGATGTCGATACCGAGACAATCTTTCGTTTCCGAGACGGATACAATGTGAGACAGTCCAGCCCCTGTCTGGATTCCTATACCGAGACACAAACGATTCTGACACCGTTACCAAGACAGAAACGATTCCAGTACAGTTACACCGAGACAGAAATAATTCTGATACCGAGACAAAAAAGATCCCGGCTCCGATACCGATACCCAGACAGGAAACGATTACGGTACCGAGACAGAAACAATTGTGAGACCAAGATAGAGACGATCCCGGCTCCGATATTGAGACAGGAAACGACTACGATACCGAGAGAGAAACTCTTCCGATACCGTTACCGAGGCAGAAATGATTCCGATACTGAGACAGAAACAATCCTGACTCCGATACTGAGACCGAAACGATTTTGATTCTGATACAGAGATCGGGTTTTGATTCCGAGATTCAAGACGGTCTCATATCGATCTCATTTCTAATATCGGAAAAGAAGAGTCTCAGTGATCGTAATCTCGAATCTCGATAGCTTTAGTGCTATTAGCACTAAATGTTATTTTGAGCGAAATATCGTCTCGAAATTGGTTGGTCTCGAATAGCCCTAGTGCTTAGTTAAACAATTGCTCAGTTACTGACTGACAATCAGTCAAACGAATAGGAAGCACCGCAATGAGTCTTTAGCAGATGTCACTGCGTAATTTTTGGTTGGATCAACACAGGTTGTGGCCAACTGCTTGCAATAAAGCTATTACCTTTTTATATTCTATCCCGATTGGCAACCCCCAAAAAAAAACCTTCAATCGAAAATAGAATAGTCCACAAAATAGCGTGATCTGTCAAAGAATCGTACGTGATTCAAGGATAAATTCCGATAGCGTTCCCATTTTAAAGACTCTCTGCCCTCGTTTATTTTTTTTCCAATGACTGAAAAAAAAAAAAAAATGGTCCCTTTTGCTCACTTCGAAAACTCAGCAAAAAAATTAATTGCGGTTTACAAAAAAAAAAAGAAAGAAGCCTGATCAAGTTTTTTACACTCCATTTTCTTCCTTTTTTTATTTGCCTCCACCGCGGACTTTCTGACGTTACTCGAAAAAAAAAGGTTTACGACAGCGTTTCGAACCGTAATACCCTCTTGATAATTTTTCAAAAAGAAAAAAACCAAAAAACCAAATAATAAAGCAGATTGTTAACAAGGCATCTCCTTTTTTTTTTTTTCTCCAGAACGTGTGATCGTAAATCGCAAGACGAGTTTTTTGGACTGTTTCCAAATGAGAAAAAAAAAAAAAAAAGTAAAAGCTCTCGACCAAAGGCAAAAACCGAAAAATGCGTTGTTTAAAAAAAAAAAAAAATGTACTCCCCGTCACGTTTTCTTATTTGAAAGTTGTGACTGGTAACGCTTTCCATTACTGTGAAATTCATGAACGAGGAAGGGAAGGTTGAAAAGCTGACGGGACCAACAGGATGATGTATGTAAACAACATCGGGCCTATTTCTGAGTCGCGAACTGGGAATTCCAAAGAGGAAAAAACAAAAAGGCGATAAGGAAATAACATTCCCCGTGTAAAAAATTCGTGTCAAATGTATGATAGGTTACATCGAGGGTGGAGGGAAAACCAGATGGGAACCCCTCCCCCTACTATTTTTTAAAGATATTAAAAAAAACATGGATGACTTTTTGTTTTTATGAAAAGGGTAATTTTTTTTTCTCCCCTTGACACTTGCTCGTCAACATCTTAGGAAAATATGATGAATTGCTGCGAGGGAAGTCTTGACTTTGAGATACGAAATTTGTACCAACGTTTTTTTTTTTTTTTTTTTTTTTTCGGTCATCTTGGGTGTTATAATGAAATGACACGTCGTTACGAACGTCGCCCCCTAAACAGGAAACGAGATTTTGAAATTGTTTTCGCACCGTCGGGTTGAGTTTTAACATGAGAGAGGGAGAATTAATTTAATTATCGCCAAAGAGTTCAGGTGTGGGTTTCAAGGAGGGAGGGGAGAAAAAGAGAACGTGATGGAAAAGTCTTATTAAGGAGAAATTTATTTCCATGTATATCAAGATCCAGAGCGAAGCCCCAGCTGAATTACGTCGTAAAATGCGAAAGATTCGTGTTTACAACAGGAGATTTTTCAGAGCGGGAAATCTGAATTGAATGCTTGCTGTAGGCCTATTACTAATATTTGTGTCGCGAAATTGTCGAAACTAAAGGGCGAGGAGGTTCGCGAGTGAATAACAATTGGTCGAGGACATTCGGTGTGAATGTCCCTCACTAGTGGAAAATTAAGTGAACGTCCCTGATTTAAGGACATTGATGAGCGAATGTTCCAGAATTAAGAACATTCGGTGTGAATGTCCCAGAATTGAGGACATTCGGAGTGAGTCAAAAATGAATGTACAGTACCTTACCCCAGGACATTCGGTGTGAATGTCCCTGATTCTAGGACATTGAATGCCCCTTACTCGAGGACATTCGCGGGTGAATATCCCAAAATTGAGGACAATTAAATCGATTTTTCCTGAAAATGCATTTTCAACGCAGAAATTAGAAAACATTACTCACAGGGCTCGGCCGTAAATTACGTAAGCATGTTTAGGGGGATAAGGGGGTTCGGCCGATGTTTACGGGTTAGAAGGGGAGGGAAGGGGAGGGAAGGGGGGAAGGATCTTGGAAATCTTACGTAAGCTTAAACTTCTGTTCCGCACAAAATGCATTGAGAACCCTTCATAATTTCGGGAAAAAAAAAAACTTACGTAATTTTAAAGTCAAAAATGTGGTCACGTAATTTATAGACGACCCCCAAATGAACGATACCGTAGATTGGGGTGAAGTTGAAGAGGTGGGGTGAAGTTGAATGGAAATTCAAAACAAAATTCTAGGTTTATTTTAGGCACTAAAAATAAAATTTTTTTATTTCATTAAGTGGATTTTGTTTTTGGAATACTTAAGCAAAAAATTTTATTTTTAGTGCCTAAAAAAACCCAGAATTTTGTTTTGAATTTCCATTCAACTTCACCCCACCTCTTCAACTTCACCCCAATCTACGGTACTCTTACAAATTTTCTTACATTTCTCAATTTTATTGTTTTTACAAATCAAACTAATTTATTATAGGATAGAAGAAGATAATATTGCTGACGATTCCACAAAATCTTCATCGAGAAACAAAAAATGTACAATAACAAAAAAATCTCCGAGAGGTACGCCGGCAAAGTGCGATGCAACCACAATCCGATAACGGAGACCCCAAAAAGGCAAAGAAAAGGTCCAACAGTAAACAACATTACTCTACTGGAAAAAGGTAAGTAGCGCAATTCACAATTACTTTTGCAACGATATTTCGCCATACTTAGCTTAAGACAAAGATGGTTAATGCGGACCCCCCTCCCTCCCCTAAAAAGTCTTACATAATATTTGAACGTTCTCTTTTTTAGCTAAAATGTTTCACCCCTGAAATTCGTTTCATCCCAAAATCTTTCTCAACAATTCTGTAACTCAGTGCAGAACAACACCAAATCCATTCAAGGATTACAACTTCTTATTTCAAACCTTACTATACAAAGCATACAAGCGTTGCCAACTCAAATTAATGTCTTCTGCGAGTTAACATTTCTGCTTTGTTATCGAAATAAACTTTGTAGCAGAAGGAATAAAATCAGTTCTGCCAACCGTTGAGCCTGTATACCTTTTGTAAAGTCGGGTTTGAAATAAGAAGTTGCAATCCTTGATGGACTTGGTGTTGTTCTGCACTGAGGTACAGAATTAATTAAATTATTGCCCGTTTTAAAATTGATCAGGACTCTGAATTTTTTCGGAAATTTACGGAAAATAAACCATTTTTTATATCAGGGGAAAACATATTATCTACCCTTCAACACCGATGAATCTGACGCCTCCGAAAACCGGAAATTTTAGCTTCTGGTTGAGCGATGTCCTAATATGGGCATACCTTGAATACGCAATACAAGAAAATCAATATCGACACGAGAACATCATCACATACATGGGAGGTACCGTATAGATTGGGGTGAAGTTGAAGAGGTGGGGTGAAGTTAAATGGAAATTCAAAACAAAATTCTAGGTTTATTTTAGGCACTAAAAATAAAATTTTTTGCTTAAGCATTCCAAAAACAATATCCAATTAATGAGATAAAAAAATTTTATTTTTAGTGCCTAAAATAAACCTAGAATTTTGTTTTGAATTTCCATTCAACTTCACCCCACCTCTTCAACTTCACCCCAATCTACGGTAGCGAAGTCCTAGGCAAACTTCTCGTCGATGTTAGCAATTTTCAAGCTGGAAGTAATGAAGAACATTTGCTCTTAGAACAACAATTCCACAAAGCTGCTAAAATGTTCATAAACGAAGGAATACCTCTAAAAGATGTAGTCCTTTTTCCAATGACATTTTCTGGTCATCACTCATTGACAGTCGTTTTAAGGAAATAGAGAACAATGATTTACTTGGAAAGTTTAAATGCATCACCTTCGAGAGCTGGATGACAGATTGGAATAGTGACGAATTTTTGGTGACGAATGTACCAAAACCCGGGACATTCACTTCTGAATGTCCTTGAGTCAGGGATATTCAGGGCCAAATGCATCACCTTCGAGAGCTGCATTTACATTCAGCATTTTAATAGTCCTTTACAAATTGTACTGAATATCCCTTACTTGAGGACATTCAGAAGTGAATGTCCCGGGTTTAGGTACATTCGTCACCAAAAATTCGTCACTATTCCAATCTTTCATCGAAAATTCGTCATTAATAAAATCCGCCTCATTTGTTATTCGTCACATAATTATTCGACACCGAAGTAAATTGGTCACATTAATTTTTTGGTCACTACGAGCTATCAACTCAAAGCTCAAGCCCAAGCTCAAGCCCACCCTGGCTTGAGGATTTGCGGAAACAAATGTATTATAAAAGCAACTTCCGTTTCTTTTTTTGGTATGTGTGTGTTTGTTGCGAATTTCCTCCCTTGAATTCAAAAATTTCCGTGACCCTCAGTTTCATTTTCGCTTGATCCGACGCTGAAACCAACCGCAAAACAAAAAAAAAAAAAAATCATAAAAACGGAAATAAACCTTTAGACTTATCTCAATTGTAATCCGTAAACATTGCTTATAGGGTATTCATACAGCAATATTTTTTTATTCGGATCGATAGCTCTCTTTCATCGTTTTCTAGATGTCCATCAGAAATAAGGGGGGGAACGGTTTCGAGTATTGTATAGATAATAGCGGTTTTCCCTTGTTCGTGTATGCGGAAGATCCCTCGCTTTTCTCTTCAAAGAGGAAAAAGGATCGATATGCACAAGAATCCGTCATTGTCGTGAAACCTTTTTACCCTTCAAATGGGAATGCATGTTGACTACTGTCACGTTCGTCGGAAGTCTCCGGGAATTCTAAAATAAAGTTGTCGAAAAAGTTTAAACGAAATGCCTTGAGTTAAAAAAGAAAAAAAAAATAGGAGGGGTTGGTTTGGCCGATGTTTTCGGTTCCGCACACGATTTTCTCGCTCACAAGGGACTCATCGTTTTCATTTCATCCGCACGAGTCATTTATTATGTACGAGAAAATGTTAAAAAGGTCACCGGGCAATTAATCGGTTTTTGTTTTCATGTTAAACACTTTTCCCTCCGAAAAAAGAAAAATGCCCAGGAATTTTTTCCTTCGAATAAAAAAAAAGAAAAAAAAGAAGGAAAACCCCATTCAATTTTCATGAATGCTCTCAAACCTCAGGAATTCAATAAACTCCCGGCGGGGATAATGAAGATTCTAAAAATTAAGCAGTTTTCCCATGTCAAGGACGAATCCTTTTCTTTAAGAGAAAAGCCATTATACTCAACGAAGGAAAAAAAAAAAAAAAAAAAAATCGACGGAGGTGCTCGAAAATAGGAAATTAAATTTTTTTTTTTCCACCCTCGAAAAAGAAATTAAACGACTGAAAAATAAATCCATGTTTAACTTATATATCAATTTTTATTGAATGGGAAGTCCGTCCAGTGTCACGATGTGGCTGATTTACGACTAATCGCCCAAGAAGCAATTATCGTTTAAATGCAGGAGCAGTGTCACATAAATCGATAAAATGTTGCTCTACCACTATCCCTCTGTTGCCGCATTCTCCATCCGCATCAAAAAATAAAAAAAAAAAAAAAATTAATACGCGACAATACGAAAATTGGAAAAAACCAATCTGTAATTAATCAATTAATCAATTATTAATTAAATGCAATGCGGTATGGAGTGATCAATAATGTATTGAAACCAATGCAGAGGATTTAAATCATACCAAGGATTAAAATTTACCGGTTCCAAACATGTCATATCCTGCCTTGGTTGGAAAGGAAGGTAAATCAGGGGCGGGTCGTGAAAAAGGAAATGTTTTGAGCAAGTTCTGTCTTGCAACCGCAGAGTAAAGAAGATTGGGTGGAGGAGTAACTCCAATGGTAATGTTCGGTTTAGGATCACTTCATGTTTAGCTTATTAAGAAATAACGTCATCCGTAAGCTAAACATGTTGGGACCCTAAACCGAATCATTCGTAAGCAGGATTGCTGTTTAAAACACTTTTTAAAAAAAACAGTTTAAAACGTTTTATATTATTTTCCCATGTTTTAAAATTCGGTCTGGTTTTAAAACGTTTTAAAACATATTTTAAAACACGTTCAAAATGTTTTAAATTCGTTTCTATTTTTATCAGGGATGATTGTTTTAAAACAAATTGGTTTGAAACACGGTGTTTTAAAACGTTTTAAAACATTTGAATAAAAACCACCGTTTTAAAAATTTGAATAAAAATAGAAACGAATTTAAAACATTTTTGAAAGTGTTTAAAAACATGTTTTAAAACGTTTTAAAACCAGGCCGAATAAAAGACGTTTTAAAACGTTTTAAAACATGGGAAAATAATATAAAACGTTTTAAACTGCTTTTTATTAAAAAATGTTTTAAACAGCAACCCTGATTTTTATTAAAACGTTTTAAACGTGTTTTAAGCCAATTCGTTTTAAAACAATCATCCCTGCGATTAAGCAACCATTATGAATATGAGCGGCTCATACAATCTATGGTATGGTTCATACCACAGATTGTATAAAATGAGTCGTGCGCGACAAATTGCGGGCTCGGGCGTCTTAAAAAAGCATTTTAAAACGTATTTTATTCACTTAATAAAATACGGTGTTTAAAACAGTGTTTTAAAACGTTAGTGGTTTTAAAACGGTGTTTTTTATTCAAATGTTTTAAAACGTTTTAAAACACCGTGTTTTAAACCAATTTGTTTTAAAACAATCATCCCTGCTTTTTTCTTCTGCGACCACTTTTTTTTTCGTTTTCATTATTTTTTTAGGTTCAAAAAAATAATGAAAACAAGCAAAAAAAAGTGGTGACAAAAAGAAAAAGTCTAAAAATGTACAGCATTTCCGGTGGTACAATTAATTGTAAATAAAGACAAAGCATTTAATTCCCTTCGATTTTAAGATCAAGACAAAGCATTTATTATACGTTTTGTGATAGAGAAGATAAGAGATTAGGTGCTATTGCACATGCAAGGCGCAGTGGAGTAGATTTAATTGTACTGTTGAATGGATGTTTTACCGAAAACTCGCCAAGCAATCCTTACTATAATTCTTTAAGGATAATAAGAAGTCATGTGGAAATCATCAACAATTCTGTACGTCAGAGCCAAAAGGTTCAATATGCAAATTAAAGATGTCCGCTAAACGTTGTTTACCCATAACAAACGGCCATCTTTAATTTGCATATTGAACCTTTTGGCTCTGACGTACAGAATTACTTAGAATTGCACTTATTAGAAACTTCACAAATATACAACCACATTCATGCGTTGGCTGCCCACATCTTAGAGTTAAACGACGATTTGAGGCAAATGGGCGTTCAAGCTACATTTTTGAAAAACATCATCAAAGACTATTTACTAAGCATCAATTTAATGTTACAATTTGAAGGCCAACCTTTCCTATAAACTTTTAAAGACTAAAAACGGGCTTATTTTGTATTTATTAATTTTGTTAATTATATTGTATTTTGTTAATTATTTATTTTGTAAATAAAGACAAAGCATTTAATTCCCTTCGATTTTAAGATCAAGACAAAGCATTTATTATACGTTTTGTGATATCTAGAGAAGATAAGAGATTAGGTGCTATTGCACATGCAAGGCGCAGTGGAGTAGATTTAATTGTACTGTCGAATGGATGTTTTACCGAAAACTCGCCAAGCAATCCTTACTATGATTCTTTAAGGATAATAAGAAGTCATGTAGAAATCATCAACAATTCTGTACGTCAGAGCCAAAAGGTTCAATATGCAAATTAAAGATGTCCGCTAAACGTTGTTTACCCATAACAAACGGCCATCTTTAATTTGCATATTGAACCTTTTGGCTCTGACGTACAGAATTACTTAGAATTGCACTTATTAGAAACTTCACAAATATACAACCACATTCATGCGTTGGCTGCCCACATCTTAGAGTTAAACGACGATTTGAGGCAAATGGGCGTTCAAGCTACATTTTTGAAAAACATCATCAAAGACTATTTACTAAGCATCAATTAATGTTACAATTGAAGGCCAACCTTTCCTATAAACTTTTAAAGACTAAAAACGGGCTTATTTTGTATTTATTAATTTTGTTAATTATATTGTATTTTGTTAATTATTTATTTTGTAAATAAAGACAAAGCATGAAGCTTACTTTTAATTTTTTTCTTTTAAATTCTGCCACCGACCCTGCAAGATGAAAACAAGAAGGTGAAGGTATTTCAGGGGGGGAAAAAAATCCCTGTGTCTTCTCCCTTCTATCTTCTAAGGCATATCCCGTTGCAAATTATACTTCTCTAAGGAATTATACGAGGATTAATTTAGCAATTACGATATATATCCCTTACACTAAATAAGATGGAAAGCGCAAGTGTGGGAGCTTTCATCCAAGTTCCTATATATAGACTGTACAGTAGAGGAGACTAAAAAGAAAAATTATCTGGATTCGGTCATTGGCGAAGATCTTTCAGACTTGAGCTTTTCGCGATTATCAACCGGCCTAAAAATTCTTCTTCACAACTAAAAAAAAAAAAAGCTTTTTTTTTCTCCTCATAAAGCATTTTCCATTCTTTAAACTGGGCATAATGGTGTTTCAGGACAGGATCGAATTTGCTTGGCCCTCAGCTTCAGGCGATGTAATTCAATCCAAAAACTCGCAAAAAGGAAAAAAAAAGTGTCTTTAATCATAGGGCTTCTCCCTTTCCGGATTGATAATTTAGCGTGGGTCGAAACTGACGAATTTTGAAATTTGAGAACTCCTGGGAGTAGAATGGGTGCCTTTCGGCATCACCATTAAGGGGTCGTACATAAATTACGTAAGCACATATAGGGGGGGGGAGGGGGTCCAAATTTAACATCTCACCCATAAGCTAAGCATAGGCGAGATGGGATAAAGCGTGCAAAAAGGGCCTAACCCATGCTTACGTAATTTATGTATGACCCCTAACCCTAATTTTTTTCAGATTTTTTGAAGGTCATCGCAAAGTCGCGCAATGACCTTCGAAGTTTTTGACAAGCCCATATAAGGGCAAAAAATAAGAACTTTATTTTTGCTGAAAAAAGCATCATTTCCTATCGGAAATTTTCCGTATATTACGAATATGAAGTCCAAAATTAAATTTTTTGTACGGTTTGTAAGGGGGAAAAGTCTAAAGAATTTTAGCGTTAAAAAAAAAAAAAAAAAAAAAAAAGGCCAAAATCTGAAAAACTGGATACTGAAAGTAATTTCAAAACTCGTGGCGTTTTTCAATTAAATTCAGCACTGCCAGCGCTGCCCCTGTACGCGATTTCAACGTAAGTCCATTTTTAAAAAACAATGGAATAGTTCTATTTTAACCTATTAACCCTATAGTTCTAACCACTGTTTACAAAAGTTAAAAATAAACGACACCCATTGTTTACAAAAATGGACTTACGTTAAAATCGCGTACAGGGGCAGAGCGGATCATAATTGCAAGACCGGTGCCGTTGGCACCAAGTTTAAAATAAATTATCCAGCACTGGCATTAACTTCGGCACAGACTGGAGTTTTTAGCCGGCCGCGGCTAGCACCGGCATCGGCTTCGAACGCCAGAAATCTGGGAAAAAAATTAGGCTTAATAATGATGCCGAAAGGCACCCTTGTCCAATCTCAGGAGTTTTCAAATTCCAAAATTCTTCAGTTTCGACCCACCCTCTGTTGTGTATTTCAACGAATTCAACCTTCTTGTAGCTGTGGAATACAAGGCTGCTAATTCGATTCACTCTTCTATACAGCCCGGGATATTACAGTACAAACTTGTATAATTAAGACAAAATTACAAATAAGAAAACTGGAAATGACAATTTTCCGTAATAAAACATGAAAATGATAATTAAAAGGGAAACAAATCTTGTAACTACCAAGAAAATATGAATAGAAGGAAAATATATTTGAAGCATTGAAGCTCTTGGTTTTGCAATTTAAAAAAAAAAAAAATGTAGTATAAGGCCCATGATTTGATGAGCACTTCGGAACAGCTCCGATATAGAGAACGAGGAGCACTCACGGATAAAAAGGCCACTCTAAAGTAGGGTGGCCATTACTTTAATTTTTGAATTTTGGTTAACGCACCGCCTAATTCTTTTAGAGTAACCGAAAGAAAATTCCCTGAATTTTTTCAGATTTTTCGGGCGTCGTTTAGCCATGTCCGCAGGGACCAAAAAATTTCAAAATTTTTATAAAGACCGAAAAATCAAAATTTTTATTTTTATGTGAAAAAGGTTGGTTCCAACTCGGATTTTTATGCAGATCACGAAAAGATAGTTAAAAATTGTATATCTCATACGGTTTTGATGATGGAGGTCAAAATAAGTAAAAAAATTGGCCAAATATGCTTACGGCCACAATTTTTTTGCAAAATTCTTCATATTTTTGTTTTCTAGCACAATAATAATTTGACAAATAAATTCTAACTGTATCTTCGTAATCTGCATAAAAATTCGAACAGTCACCGACCATTTTCACATAAAAATAAAATTTTTGATTTTTCCTTCTTTACTGAATTTTAAGATTCCTGAGGGGACGGGTAAATGAGGTTTAAAAAATTTCAAAAAAATTCTGGCAATCTTCTTTTGGTTACTATAAGCCGATTTTTCCCTTAAAAGGAAAAATATTTTAAAATTTTTTTTTTTTTTTAATTCACATATTTTGGCTAAAATTTTGTTTTGCTTCTATAGTTCGAAAAGAAAAGAAACGAAAGGAGGAACTTAGGTTCCAACATAATAATGACTTATTTTGGTGAGTTCGAGGCGGGGAAACCCATTTTGACTTTTCCCGCCATTTTTAATTTTTTTTTTTTTTACACAGGTTTTTTCATCGGGAAAAAAATGCAAAAAGTCAATTGCGTAAAATTTTTGATAGGGGGCTATAATTCTACATATTTTACATATATTTTAACCACCTCACCGACATTCAAATCTTTGCGCCCAAAGGCGCCCCAAATTTAATTTTTCCGGATAAATGCTCCTCAGAGATGCACCCAAAAAATTTTAACAAAAATTTCGAGTGCTCAGATTTTGGTTTTGGACGTATAAGACTTTAAGGATTCAAAATTTAAAATTTCTTAGAATCTTGCTCAAAGTCTTGCAAAATTTCAGAAGATTATTCCAGAAAAAAATTTAGGTCGATCGGTCACCATTAAGAGGATGCCCTAGGGGCCCGAAAATTTCCAAAGAGCCCATATAAGGGCCAAAACCGAAATTTTTTTAAAGCATAAAATACTATCTACTTCTACCGGAAATTTTGCGTAGATTACGAATTTGAAGTCGAAAATTAGTTTCGGTGCATGGTTTTTGAGCCGCAGGCAAAAAGTCATAATCAGATTTTCAGAGCTTTCAAATCCGGCCTGTAGCTCAAAAACCATTCACCGAAAAATAATTTTCGACTTCAAATTCGTAACCTACACAAAATTTCCGATGGGAATCAATGGACTTTTAACCCAAAAAAAAATTTTAATTTTTGGCCCTTATATGGGCTTTTTGCCGCACAGCAAAAACATTTTGTGTATTTTTAACAAACACCCGGTCCGCACGCTCTGTAATATTTAGGGGTCGTACATAAATTACGTAAGCACATTTAGGGGGGGGGAGGGTCCAAATTTGAAATCTTACCCATAAGCTAAGCATAGGCGAAATGGGATAAAGCGTGCAAAAAGGGCCTAACCCATGCTTACGTAATTTATGTACGACCCCTTATGTTGATTTTGACACACGTTGCTAGGCAATATTTGTCGATTGTGTTATTATTTACAAATAAAAATGTGTGGACCATTTTTCGTATATAAATTGTGTTAAAAGTACACAAAATTTGAGAATGGAAAATTTAAGGCTAATTCGAAACCTCAAGATGCGTCCAAAAAATCAGAAAAAATTCAGGGTTGATACTCTACCATAAAGAAACTTCGAAATTCCAAAAAAGTTGATTTTCGAACCACCCTAACAGGGTACCTTTATCGCCCAAATTGAGGAATTTTCCGAAGGCTGCACCTCTTTTTATCGGAATATTATCCCCGAAGATCCACTATGCGCTCCAATGTACATTTCCAGACTAAAAACGTTAGTAAATGCCTGGAAACCTCGCTCCCGCTCGACCAACCTTCATTAATATTTAAAAGTCCTGATCCTTTATCGGCCTTTGCACCCTATTGTATCACTTAACCTTTTCAGGCGTCTGAACTTTCAGAGAGAAACAACAATCTTCTGTTACTAACGTTTAAAGCTGCACAACCTCAGAGGTCGAGGAGAGCCCGGGTTCCTTGCTTTTCGCCGCAAAAACCAGATTTACGTAAAGTTTACGTAACTGACGAACATTAAAATATCTGGCGCGTCGTTCGTTGAACCCCAAGAAATGGCACGTGCTTTGTACCCCAGCAGAGACGCCTCAATTTTTTTTTTTTCTTCCCGAAACTTTTTTTGCCTCCCTTTTAATCATGTAAAGCACTCAGAAAATTTTAACTCTCCCTTTGCGAAGGCAAAAACATAATTTTCGGCATGCGAAACTCATAAATCCGAAAAACGAAAATGGGATAGCGTGAAAATTGTAAAAGGCCTCTTACATTTCCTTTAACGCTGTCGGCTTTTCTGTTTCTTCTTTTTTTTTTTTTTGGCAGTAAAAGCAATATAATAAATTTGCGTCGTATCAGAAAACTTATTTTACGATTATTCCTATGGTTGCTGAAAAGGCCGGATATTTTTATTTTTTTTAAACAAAGAAAAAAAAAAGCACGTGCAAAGAAAAAAGAAAGGGGGGGGGGGGGAGGAAGAGAAAAGAAAAAAAAACGAATTTTCCAAGATGGGAAAAGCAATATAAGGATTAGAGTTATGTATCTCTGATGAAACTTGCTTCTCTTAAGAAAAAAAAAAAAGTTATCATTTCATTTATCTTTATCTTGCATTATCTTTTCCTTTCTTTCTTCGTGTAACGTCCAGTAAAAGTTTTGAATTTCAAAAGAAAACACATTTTCACCATTAAGGAACCTTCTCGCGTCTTATATATGTTTGCACATTATCATATCGAAATTTTTTTTTTTTTCCCCGTAAGCGACCTACATTTTTTTTAGGAGGCAGGAGAAATTCAATCCTCTAACGGGAAGCAATTTTTCCTTGTTGGAAAAAGGGGGAAAAAAAAAAAGAGAAGGCAGTTTGCATAAAAAATTCAGGGAGATAAATAAACCCAAACAAAAAAGGTTTAGCTTGTTTTTGACCTAATTAAAAACAAAAATAAAAAATAAAAATAAAAAAAATTCTAAGCACCCGAATTTTTGACGTTTATTATTGTTATCCGCCGCAATGTAATTTCATTTTTTTGAATAAAACAGCAATTTGTCATCGATTCTCCCCGGCAAACCGGTTTCCAGGGATGGCAAACCGCTCCAAAAATCAAAACGGTTCGGTTCG